>WEZZ01021216.1:249-12229 GCA_013400585.1 Chloropsis cyanopogon
TTTGGAGAAGGAAAGTTCTCTTTGAAGGATAGAGTTCAGAAGATGCTGGTGGTCTGAAAACCTGGGAGAGTCTATTCCTTTTTATGGCTTATTTTTTAAGGGGTGAATGACTTGCACCTCAAAATGGTTATTTTCAAGCACATCTATTCCTATAGCAGATGAAATTTTATTTGCTCTGCATGTTACACTGCTTCCAAATGGGGTACTATCTAATTTGAATGTTTTCTTATGGGTTCCTTTACATCTTATATCCTTGAGGTATTTTCTTACTTGTTGCCTTATTTGGAAACCATTTTGCATGTATAAACTTCTTGCCTACATCTTACTCATATTTTCTAAAATATTTTCTCTTTTCCAGAGTTGCTGTTTAGATTTTCACCTTACTTTACTGCCTCCTTCTGTTGACATTAGGTCTATAAGATTCTCAGCTGGTTATTGCATATTGACCATGCAGGCTGTGCTGCCCTTTAGAACTCTGATTAATTTCCTAACTCCATTCAGTGAAATATGATTCAAATGGCCCATTCCAACCTGCAAATACCTCACCCACCAGACCTTCAAATGGTCTGGTTGGAAAGGGAGGAAGGGAGGGTGTAGAACTCAAGCATCTCCTCTACCTTCCTTTGAAGTGCAATTGTAATGAAAGAGTGGAAAAACAACCAGTTACAAAAATATTCAGACTCTAATCTACATACTTCTTTCCTACCCACACTCTGGGCATGTAAAAGTGACTTTCCTAAACACAAATTTTCCAAAGTCTCAGATCTGTGAATGACACAGTCCTCTCTTTGCAACTTCACAGGTATCTGCCTGCACTTCACATAATTTCAGGGAATATTAGTCCCTTGATTATCTCAGGGAAACAATTCACAGTGTTTCTGTGCACTTGCAGTTTCATCCTGTCATTTCTAAAAAATATTGCCTTCCACCTTCCACCTGAAATGTTCTGTTCCTATTCAATGACTGCATGATATTTCCTGTTCAACAATGGGCAGTGATGGAATACATAATTCAAATAACATTGCTTGGTCACTAAATTCTCTGGCCATCTTTATACATTGCCTTAACTGCATGAGTACAATGCATGTCTGTTATTGGGGAATACTACAGGTGTTAAACCAGTGAGATAAGGGTGAATGAGTGAATGCCTTTTCTTTGCTAAACTGAAGTGAACATTCTCCTTAACTCCTTCCATGAGAACTCTATCCAGGTGTGTGTAGGTCTCTCATATTTCATTACAGACAACTTTCAACAGGGCTTACAACAGAACAAAGCAGAATGGAATTCAGTAAACAGTTGGATTTTACCATGCCTTTCTGTTGCTGGGGTTTTAGATGTTGCCCATGCAACTGCTCCAGGCGTGTTGGGATTACTCCATTTTTAGAAAATAGTACTTACCAGAGTATTTTGCTCAGAACCTGCATGGCTTTTGTTTAATGTCTTGGGATGCAGGAGAACTATTTCAACCCACATCACTCTACAAAGTATCAAGCTATTCAGTCTGCTTCAGTACATTCCTTTGTTATCTTTTCCCTCCTCATTCCCAGTTTTTAAGGAGATGCTCATATACCTGAAAGAATTCCTCATTTTTGTCATTGCATAGTATCAGTTTTGCCTTTTCTCCATGCTAATCCACTAGTACTCTGACTTTAATTCACCAAATACTCTGAGTTATGCATGGCATAATGCAGTAAGGGGAACTTTCTATTGTGAATCTGACTGCAGGCAAAGAGTCCAGGTAAGGCTCTAAGTTGACACCCCATCCTCAAAGAAAGTGAAAAAAATTCATCAGCAGTAAGTAACTGCAACTGCTGTTGCAAACTATAAAAGGGTTAATAGAACATTTTGTAAGTATTTTCAGCAAGACTTTTCTGTTTATAGAAATCAAGGATGTGGAAAAACTCAAGATCCACACATCTGAAAATGTCAGCTGTGCAACAAGGCAGTATTTCAATACATTTCCACCAACAAGGCTCAAAGGAGGTCATAAACTTTCCAGTCACTGATAGTCAGGGCTTTAAAAGTGCTTAAGGCTTTTGTAATCATTTTTGTAGCCAAGGTCCAAGGTTTCTAAGTGTGTATATATGGAGACAAAGGCTTAATAACCTTTTTCAGAAGTAACTTGGTAATTTAAATGCCTCAAAATACTGGTGTCCATTTTCATGCACATCAAAGGACCTGAATTTTGAAAGCCATTGAGAACCTATTTTCTGACAGATAGACTTTCACAGTGCAAGCACTCAAGAATAAAGGACCCTAAGGTGTGTTTTCAGTGCTGACAGCACCGAGAGTTGTGTGGCAGCTTCCCACTATTTCTGTGGCTCTCTATGCTCCTTCTTTCCAGTGTAACTCTGAATAACAGCCCCTTCTTGACCTGCACTCCCAGTACCCTGAACCCTTCTTTCTCCCAGTGCTGGAAGCTCTCTGGGGACGGAGAGAGGGAAGGAGGGATGTTAGCCAGCTATGCCATCTCTGGGCTTTCCTGGCAGTGCAAGACAAAGAGAAAGGTCAGGAAATCTAAATGCTTCTGTGAGGCAAAGATGATGCATTCCCCTGCTTACTTCTCCAAATCCATACAGATTTCACCTGTGTGTTTTTCAGTTAGTACTGTAACCTGAGTGTTCTGTCTCCCAGCTGGGAGTGGATATGCACCCACATATCCATTTGTCAGATTCATTGCCTCATTTTATGTTAATGTTCTTGTTCAAATGGAGATATTTCCTGCTGCTCTACTACAGGTATTCCTTATGTCCTTTGTTTTTTTCTTAGTATGAAGTCCTGCAGATTTCTTTTTATCTTTAAAACAGTTATATCTACTTCCTTGTATCCTTCTATGTGGTCCATTTTATACCTATGGCAGATCCATGATGTAAAGTAGCTTTTTTGGTTCCCTTTTAAATTTTAGTAGTTTCATATGCTACCAAAGGTATCAGCAACAATAAGAAGAATTCTCCCACCTTCTTTCAGGAGGTGTAAAATCTCATGACCATAACCTTACACTATTTTTTATAGTTTAGAAAGATGTTTCAGATTACACAATCTAATACAATGCTACCCACTTTTTTTAAACAGAGACTGCTCAGTGAAGCTTCACAGAAATTTTTTTGTGTGTGTTCAAACAGATATCTTGGAAATCCCTACATTCTTTTGATCACTCACTTGATTTTCTTTATGACAGCAGTTCACTGTGTCACTAAATATACTTCTGAACACCAGTTCTTCTGCTGTCTTTTACCCCTGAATTGTTGCTGTGCTGATGCTCAACAAAGCTTCTGTTAGGGGATTGTTAGGAAATTCTAGAGCTCTCAAGGATGAGGGTCATAAGCTAACATAACGCAAGTGTCATCTGCTGTTTTCCTACAGTATTCAAGATTTGTGTAATTATCAGTAATTGGTTTCTTCTATATTCAGGGTCTGTTCACAGTTAAGTTGGCCTCTTAGATTCATAGAATGGTTTGGGTTGGAAGTGACCTTTAAGATCATCCAGTTCCAACCCCTGCCATGGGCAGGGATGCCTTACCTTAGGCCAGGTTGCTCAAATCTTGTCTCTCACTGCTCCATGCAGAGTGGAGCAGGTTAGAAATCCTCCTCTTGGCTATTCATGCTCTTTATGTCTGAAACACCAAGGGCATTTATGTGAAAGACTTCAGGCTGATGAAATCTGAAGACAAGACTTACTATGGCAAACCTTCCAGTCCTCTTAAGGACAGCGACAAATATTACATGTCAGGAAGCATGGAAGAAATTGTAAAAATGGGAACCATTGTGGCTAGCTGTGATGGAAAGAATATATTAAGCATCATGAATTGGAAGTAGAGGAGTACCTGGGACTTAGACTTTCCCTCAAACAAATAAGGAGCAGCTATCAAAAGACCAGTAGGTTTTTTCCCTCATGGATAAAATAAGCTCAGGCCATTATTAGGAACTGTGGGAGAAACTACTGTGCAGAACTAGAAGGAGGGAAGAAGAGAGAAGTCAGTGGCCACAAATATTCTGACTTCTCTTTCTTATATATTTAGTTATGTTGTGGTTTTGTACCTGTATTCTCAATTTAGAGTCAATTAAAGATGATAATTTTCCGACAGCAAACCCTTTTTTAACATAAAACTCCTTAAAAATGCAAGCTTAAAAATGTATATTCTTTTCCAGTTCCAAATACAATGAAGTACATCTCCCATAATTTCTACTGTGAAGATTTTAAATGAGAATTCTGAGAATGGAAAGAATAATGATGAGGTTACGAATGGCCACTTTGCCTTATACAACAGCAAAACTCAGTGCTTATCTCTTCAAAGAGCCGTGCAGTGTTAGCAAAAAGACTGGTATCCCTCTAAATATACTGTTTTCGAACTAATTCAGACAATATATCCTTGGACCTCAAGAGTCAGAAAAACCGAAGCTTAACTTGTTCTGAATCATTCAGGTGTTGTGGACTTTGCTCGAAATTTGAAGAGGCCTATACCTATTTTCTGTGGCATCATTTTTATACAGACTCTTCATAGCCAACATTTTTGTAATTCAGGCATGCTAGTTTAGAACTAAAGACCTGTAGAAGACCTTATTTATAGAGGAATCTTACATTCCTACATTTCGTAGCATACAGCCTAGCTCATAATCTGTATGATTAATGGAGGAAAAACAAAAGAGTTGAGAGCAAATTTCAGACTGTAAAACAAAGCAAAAAGAGAAATCAAACTGCAGGGATGAAAAGAATGATGTACTGGAGCTTTCTCTAAAAATGGGAATGGATTCAAAAACATTAAGGAAGAAAAGTAGCCTGAAGAGGACTGTGAGACTTAAAAGAGTGAAAAAAATAAGTTACTTACAAAGATAGCATATTAATTATGTCATTATTTGTTTTAGTACTTCCAAACAGGGAAAATGAACAGATGTTAAATACCATTATTAACTACCAGATAACAAAATTGCAAGGAAAATAAATATTTTGCCATGACTTTTGAGGACAGACAGAAATATCCAACAACGAACAAAAGTCTTCCCAAAAACCACCTGAATATTCAAGAAACAGAACGCACTTCAGAACAGTTCCAAAAAATTTTTGATTACATCTCTCTGTTCTCCTACCTTGAGAAGAGGCATGGAAAGGGAAGCCCATCTGTCCCCTCACCTCGGGGGAAGGAGACACTATTATTTGCTTCTGCCTCCCTGCTCCAGCTGCCAAGGGGCAGCTACCCAGGGTGTCACTGAGACTGTCCCTGCAGTGCTGCTGGTGTGACAGGCTGAAAGCAACAGCTGCCCCGTACTTTTTGGGACAGCAGGGCAGAGACCACGCCTGGGAGCTGAAGTCTCCAGTAAGGGACTGGGCAGAAATAATAGGAAGAAGCTCTGGAAGGGAACGCATGGTGGCCACTATCAGTCAGAAGGTTGCTTCCAGTCACATCTCACTGGAGACTCTTGGGCTTCACCTGTACAACCTTTGGTAAGCAGGGCCTGCTTAAGATGATGCTCGAGTCCCTGGATCACCGAGATGTGAGCTGCTGGTGCCATTCTGCACGTCCCCTTCACTGTGACATTGCGCTTCTCATCTGAAACAGGCAGGCTCGTACCAGATTTGAGCCAGGTGGATGCAGCCAGGTGGATGATGAGGGGTTTAAAACCTGTGTGTGAAGACAGTACAAATATATTAATTGTCCCACAGTACTGTGCCCAGTGTGTTAATAGCAGAGAAGCAAAATCAATTCTCTTACTAGTGCAAACAGAAAGTTTTGGTTTTCTTTAACAAAAACACTCTATTATATTTCATTGCCTCAGCCTTTGTTTCTGTGACTATTTTGTTGAAAAAGGAACAGAAAAAAGCTAGCAAAATAATTGGAAAATAATATACCAAACCAGAATTTAGAAAACAGATTATGATAAACATACTGCACTTGATGCTTTCACTTGATCTCTTTGGTATAGCTATTTGTTTTCCTTTATCAGCTTCTCTAACTACCTCTGTTTCAAAGACCTCCTGCTCCTCTGCCCAGCACTTGCACTCTCCAGAAATTTGTGGGTACCAGGAGACTGTTAGCTTTCTATTTGATGAGAAAAGCTAAACAAGAGTTGTTTAATGTTTTCTCCTGCCTCTTGTTGACCTTTTCTCAAGAACTGAAACCTGAAAGGGGCACAGCTACTTCTGAACACTGATGAAGGCAGCTGTGGAGCTGAGGGGAAGACAAAGGGCTGGGCTGTAGAGTCAAAAGAAAAAAAGAAAACCCTGATGTGTTATACTTTGCTCCTGCAACTGAAGTCCTTATATTTCAACTTTAATTGCATGCAGCAGCATAAAGCACCTTTTCATCTCCTCTTCCTATTTACTTTTCCTAGTTCTCTTTATTTGCCTACTACTGATGTTGTGCTTTGTCAGGCCCAAGTGCCTTTAAAGGCAATCACCATAAAAGAATATGAGTTTTGTTAAGCTCTCTAATGAGTTCAGAATTGAGCTCTGGATAGGCAGACCAAATCTCATATGTGTAACAAGCAGCAACAATTGGTTTGAAGAACACTAAAATCTTCACCAGTCAATGAGCTGTTCTTCCTAAATTATTTCTGTCCCCAAGTTTTTCTCATTAGCCCGTATTTGCCCATGTAGTAGCAGCATGAAATTACTATTTGATAAGGTGTTTATATAAAGCACCTTGCCTTATTTTCTCTTCCAGAGGGCAAGAAGTGCTAGTATAATCATCATCTTTGCATGGTTCTCATAGATATTTGCAGCAATCAAAAGTATTTCGTAAGACTTAAGTAAATGCTCTGCCACAAACGGCAGATGGAACATGGCAAACTCTTAAAAGAACAGAAAATGTATTCTCCAAATAAAAAGCATATTTATTACTTGCATTGGTCCAAGTCATAGAGTTGCAGAACAATTATTTGATCTCTGCTTTTTTCTCCAAGAGTTCCAGCCAAAATCTGCCATCCCCCAATGAGCAATCGTGCCCTTAGAGTCCAGAGGTCGGACAACTGGCACCTACCTATATATTCACTGGTTCTTTGTGTCATTTCTAGGCTGCAGGTTGTTTTCCACTGGGCACTGGAATTGAGTCCCTTATTGTGGGAGAAAGGAGTTAATTCAAAAGGAATTCAATTACATCAGGATCTACCCACTGCTTTATATAAAAATAGCAGTGATTTTGCCTTTTAAGCATCATGGTTCTGTAAACAAAAAATAGTGAGAAAGCCAAGTGTGTTGAAGGACAGTCTCTGGAGTTTAATATTATTGCCCCAGGGTTCTACAGGAAATTTTGATGTGATCAGATAGAAGGCATCCCAGTGGCCATCTCTGGCCATCCTCTGTAGATGTCAGAGCAGTTTCTTTACTGTCTTTCAGCTTTGAGGATGTCTCACACTTTTCTAGGGTGTTGCTAAAAGAGCAGGAATTTTACAACTCATAGAGCAAGGGAGTGCATTATGATTTTAATGGCCCTTGTGGATCCCCTGCTGCCAGCAAGGTATTGTATGTCTGACTTATGTTTAGAAACTTGAAATATAAAGATTTTTTTTTTTTAATAGTAATAGATTTTAGATGAAAGGAGCTGCTAACATTTCCCTGTCTGAATCCTACACAGATTATTTATCTTTTTCCCCCCTTTTTAGCTTGTGTTTTTCATTAGTTTCACTGGGACAATCTGGTGACAGACAGAAAACAGCTTTGTTCATTTCAATTTATATTTTTACAAAAGGAAAGAAATTGGTTCATTAATCAATGTTAATTGTTTGTTAGATCCCTAAGGAAAATGAACCATTCAGCTGATTAATCACTCAGTGAATTTTTCAGTGGCCTTGTAATAGTGCATGACTACATAACATTATCAATTGCTATTTTGTTCTCTTGTTCTTTATTACTGATATGAAAAAAGCCATCAGTATATTTAGAAATTTCTTCATGTGTACACAGAGGAGTTGAGAAAATACAGCCAACACTATCCTTGCTCCAGAGCTGCTAGAGGTGCTTTCCTGGCCAGATTTTGGCAGATGTTATAAATAATGACTGTTTCACTTTTCATTTCTGTAAAATGAACAAATTCTCTTTGCTTTTTACAAAAGTGAAAAATTGACAAGGTATTGTTTCTTAGCAAAGCATTTGGCCACGGAGTGTGTAGTTTTATATCAGAAATAAAAGCAATTTCACTCTGCCTTAACATGTGTTTGGCAAGTAAACACAGGGTCACAGAGAGGTCAGAAACTTACAAAAAGTTTGATTTGCTTTTCATTTAGGAAAAAAAGTGAAAGGGGAATGACAGCAGTGTTTTTTTAGACAAATAAACTGTCACTCATATGCTGCCTTCAATTTAATATATGTTAACAGAAAAATAAAACAGGAATTGTTTTTTTAATGGGAATTAAATAACCTTAAATGTCATATTTAAGCGGCACTGTCCAGTCATTTTTAAATATTCAACCCTTAGCTAACCCTGTGTCTGTTCACAGATTTAAGTGTGTCACTACTGAAACATAATGAATGTAACACAAATGACACTGAGGTGTCTTGTACCTCCTGTTATCTCAGCTTCTCAAGAGCACCAGACATGAGCCAGAATGTGCTTTTGGGGTGACCAAGGCTAAATGTCCACTGGGCTGCCCCAGCAGAAGTGCAAGGCAGCAGTTTAATGGAGGTCCCTGCTTACAGAGACACAGGATAATTCAGGATGGAAGGTCAGCTGTGAGGTCAGACCAGGGTGCTCAGGGCTTTACCCAGTCTAGGCTTTCTGACTTCTTGGGATGGAGACTGTGCAGGATCTCTCTGCTCATCCCTTGTGAGGACTGCGATACAGCCCAATATCCAGGATATAATGCCCAATATTAACCCACCATCTGTAACAAAAGTGACATCCCCAAACTGGAGAGAGGCCAGGGGATGGTCACTTAGGTGGCAAAGGGCCTTAAGCCTGTGCTCTGTGGGGCAGCTGAGGTGGACTAGCCAGGAGAAGAGAGGGCTTGGAGGATGTTGAATCACAAGTGACCACTACTAAGAGAAGTTGCAGGGAAGATGCACCCAGCTGCCTCTCTGAGGTGCACAGTGAAACATCAAGAGGCAGATGACACAGGTTGCCCCAAGTGGAACTCCATTTAGATAAACATTAAAAAAAAACAAACCCAAGTATAGACCATAAGAGCGTGAAATTTTGATCCTAGAGACTTTCAGACCTCAGCTGGACATGGCTCTAAGCAACCTCCTTTAGCTGAAGTTAACCTTATTTGGGGGTTGGATTAGGGACTTGCGGAGTTCCCTTCCTCCCTAAATTATATTGCAATTTTTACAATTCAGAGTTTTGAATGACTGAATTGGAAATTCAAGATAAACTTGATAGTTGATTCTAAATTATTTCATCCCAGAAACATTGCTTCCTTCTGAAATATATGCTTGGTAGGCAATTTCCACCATATTTCACAGACAGGAAAAAATCCTGCTCTCTTTTCTGGATTTACTGCAAAGATTCTATTTTCTGGTTTTAGAAAATTAAATGGTAGAAAAAATAACTGGGATGTTTATTACTTTTTTTAAATTAAGAAAATATTTCAGTTTCTAGGAGTCCTTAATCTGGTACTTTGACAGGAACAAAGCTCATCATGACCGTCTTTGGGTAGTGAGACTTAAGACAGAATTCAAAAGCTCCTAATTCCCGAATGACACTTTAGTGAATGACTGGAATTAAAAAAATCCAATTATTCATTGTTTGATTTTTAGATAATTTATTTAATTATTCCTTCAAGCAGCTTGTCACACAAGTCACTCACATGAATAATAAACTACTGTATATAAAGCAGTTACCCCAAACCTCAAAATGACTCATCTTAAACAGCATTTCAATAGGGCAAGATATTTATTTGAAGAAAATACGATAACAGATAACAGATATCTGTAGATAACAGATTCTTTGGACAGACAAAATGAAGAAACATGCCTTTTTGTAGAACTTTTAGGCCAAGGCACACATTCTTGTTTTCTTTCCCAACCTGATCAAAATGTAATGAAGTAAATTATTCATGCATGTTATGACAATTACCACACAGAAGACTTCCATGAAGCCTGCCAAACTACACAGGACTACAGAAATTTCTCTTATGGTATGTTCTTGCCTGGAAAAAGAAGGACATGCCCAAGGGTTTGCTCTGCTGAAGGTTTTGAGGCAACTTTTGAGGGTAAGGCTGATTAAATATTTTAAATAAATTAAATACAGGTGTCCAAAAAATTACAATGCTCATCAGTTACTACTGATAGACTCAGTACTGTTGTGCGTGAGCAGTGAGGTTTTGGTTGAGCTCTACTCTGACAGTGGCACTGTATTTTTATCTTTCCATGAGCTCTTCCATGTTGCAGCCTCTCCTTGAATGAATGGGGACAGCTGAGTGCTTGTGGCCAGCCTACAGTCCAAAGCTTGTCCTCTGCTTTGGACACAAGAACCAACAGAGGCAACAAAGGCAAACCAGACCAGGGCAAGAACTGAAGACAATCACAATTGTCATGCTACATGCAGTCTCTTACCTGCCCTACATGCTTTTTTCTATCACTTGCAGGACTGTTTCTTGTAAAAAAAGGAACTTGCAGTTCATTTAACAGTGATTCTACATTTTATTGCTGACAAGAAAAAGTGAGCTTGAGCATTGTTATGCTACCACCATAACATTATTTAAAAGGACAATGGCAAAGGTAAAAATAGTTTCTGTTAGAATATGTTTCTTTCTATATGATGCAACAGCTCCAAATGTTATGAATAAGGGGATTTTTAAAGCCAAATTATCTCTCACTCTTAATAGTGACTTGTTTGTCTTGTATCTTTCTCATCAAGGACAAATAAAACACACGGGTCAGTGTCACTTCTGAATTAGCTGCAGGAGGTCAGCACAAATGTCTACACAGTGTCACAATACTGCAATAATTAGGCCCCAAACATGTCAGGAATATATTTAAATCCTAGACCAAAAGTGTTTAAATTGGAAGTAACGATAAAAATTTTAGGAAGGCTTTTTAGTGACCTCATCTCTGATAAGTGCATGAGTTCTTACAGAACTAAAACCACAGCTTGACAGCATTCCTGTACACATGGGAGTGAGGATTTGCATAAAATTTGAACAAGATGGAGCTATAGGTGACAAAAGCTACATAATAGGATTCTTTTAATCTAGATCCTGGCACAGTGATTAACACTGACAGATAATTTTGCTTGTTTAGATAAGAAAGACAGTTGTATTGGCTAAAATTTATTGTCCTAGCAGCCAGGTACACTGCAGCTCCTTTTGTCTCTCTGTTAATGTCATCATCTTTAACCCCTGATTCTCTGATATTTAGTGTTCAACTCTACCTCAGCTGCTCTAATACTTCATGTTGCAAAGCCCAACAGCCAGTGTAGACTCAGAGGTCCACTTTTTCCACTGTCAGACAATGATGAATGAGATTACTGATGACTTAGAAATTATAAAATCTAGTTTTACGAAATTACCTGCCACCTTTCTGTCTATCATCTGAAGTTATGCAATTCATACTGATACAGACTGGAACTGACCAACATTCTCAAATCCTTTATGGAAAAGTGCCTTTTTAAGCAATGCCACATAAAATATGTCTGTCTATTCTCAAAGAAATTTGCTTAGTGAGCTTCTATTTAGGTATGTGCTGTAGTATTTATAGAATACCTACATATTTTGCTTATGAAATAAATATTACGTACACAGAGTTCCTTCATACAAGAATCACATATATGAAATGTTTATACATGTTCAGGTTCATTCTCTTGTTTTGTATATTGCTTTATACATAGCATGGATATTCCATTAATTTAACTCCTAATTCTGGTCACTACTTTCCACTCCACCCATACCATACCTTTTTTTGGACAAATGCAAGAGGAAAAGATGTAGAAACAAAATCTCTCCTCTCGAAGTAATGTGGCTCTCTTTCAGTGTTTACTGTATTCAGACTATGCATTTTTCACAAGTGAACTGATTTTCTGAGGTTAGAAGTAAATAGAAGGGGTGTCAG
>WEZZ01021218.1:1852-30622 GCA_013400585.1 Chloropsis cyanopogon
TCACTGCCTTGCACAACACTGATTTTTGAAATTTTTTATAATTCTTGACCCACTGTATTCCTGTAATCAGGCTTGCAGTAAAATGCTTAGCACACAGTACAATTTCCTTCCTTTCCTGCACCTTCCCCTGCCCTCTAGGGTCTTAGAGTTGTTGCCACCATGTTCTTCTTCCATCACTGCTTCTCTTCTGGGACTTCAAAGTGACATATTTACCTCTCTCATTTCTCTCTGTCTTTTCTTGAGCCCTCCCAGTAGGTTTGTTTCAATTCTTGCCCTCCTCCCTTCTGTGCAGTAAATCAGGGTTTTGCAGTGTCTGTCTCAAATGATTCCCAGCCATGACTGCAATGAGATTTCTTCACCAACACAACCAGTGGGGTGTCCATCCCTACCCTCCTTCACAGCTTTGCCTCTGTCTGTGTTCCTAATGGTCTTCAGTCTGAAGCTGGACTCCCAGTGTCCAGTTCAATCACTAAGCTTGGTGTTTTATGCTGAGGTACTGCATTTGAAACTCAGGAGTCACAGAGAGGAGAATCAGACCCTCAATATCTGCTTAAATCCAGAAGCCAAAACCAAGTATTGTGTAACCTTTTTAGAGGTCACTTATTTTAAACAACAGAGCAGTTATCTCCACAACACCAGAAAACCTTTGGAATCAACAACTTGCTTTGCTATCCTGTCAATAGGCTATTGTGTCGCAACAACAGACTTGAGATATTAATTCCATTGTCCTTTTGAAATCTCTAAACCTGAAAAGTGACCAGGGCAACAAAAAGGCCAAAATTTTGTAAGACCTTTTCGGGATGTGGTAGAAAGGAACTTAGGGTAGGTGGAAGCAACCTGGATGCAAATAAAAAGGAAAAGGAGGGGCAAGCAGTACTGTGTTCCTTAATTTAAAAATTGCTTAACACACAAATGCAGAACCTGACTGAGGACAAGACCTAAGTCTTCTCTCTCACGGGATTAAAGGTAAATATTTAAATTAATTTAAGTAAATTTTATGATGTTTTTAAAACGCAATCTGTGCCATGAGTGACTATATGGGTAAATGATAATATACTTGTGTTATAATGCATTATTCTTGCTTTATGTTTTTCTAAATGTCAACCATTAGAGAAGATAATGTCATAAACCGACAGAAAACTGCTAATTTGGGGCAGAATTATTCACAAGCAGGAAAGCTTTCTTAGGGCAGTGACTGCATTACAAGTAAAATCTTTATTTTGATAAAAGAATTCAGTACTTGAGGTAAAGGCACAGCACTGCACATTATGAGGCCAGAGACTCAGAGGAGTAATCATTAGCTGAGAACAGAAATTCCCATCCTGATGCTCTCTTGGTTGTGCTCTCCAAGGAAAGAAAATCACTCTGTGGTACAGACTTGGTCCTGAGGGCATACTGACTGCCAGAAAGAATGTAGTTGTTTGGAAACCAAATACTTGATAAATACCTGCAGACTTCAGAGACTGCCCCACAATTTTTGTTGCTCCATTCCAGAGATACAACAACAACAACAAAAATCTAAGCATTTCTGGTCTCTTGAGTGGTAAATTGCATGAGGCAGCTGTTACTGGGTAGGTATCTTAAAGCCTGGAGCACTCATAACCTCAAGGCATCTGGCAGTTTCTGGGGGAAATAAAATTGCTGAAACATGCAGAAGGGGTGGTAGGTACACACAATGAAAAAACTGCATAAGTCTAAATGGAAACAACAGCTTTGCTGTTCCTGAAACTACTCAGAATAGGTTGCTGGCCAGGAAAAGCAAATCAGCCTAAAAATTATGCCTAAATCCTTTCACACTGTCAGCTGTCAATGAGTAGTGGGAAACTCAAACATGTTGTGAAGCAATGTACTAAAAATGCATATAAATTCCTCTGGGAACGTTGCTTTGATAAATCATTAGTTAAGGACAAAAAGGAAAAGAAATATAGAGGTTACAAACCTCCACATCTTTGGATGTGAAAGGCAGAAAGAATCACAAAGAAAACTGCAGCTGTATAAAAGAGGAAAAAAAAACCTAAAAGAAATTGGTGTTCCTAACAGGTGACAAACAGTATCTGTGTGGAAGATAAACATACAACTATGCTTTTAGTTTTAGTGGTTTAAATAGATTGTCTTGCACATGCAACATTTCTCACTAATGGGTACTGTGTACAAAAATTTAAACATTCAAATAGTACAATTCTGTCTGTTGCCTCTTCCCAGGCTGTGAAAATGGAAGTGGTCTCCACATCAATTGGCAACTTTACCATTGATCTTTTCAACAAGCTGAATGAGACCAACAAGGGAAAAAACATTTTCTTCTCCCCTTGGAGCATATCAGCTGCTCTGGCTTTGACATACTTGGGAGCAAAAGGAACTACAGCAACTGAGATGGCAGAGGTAGGTTGCTTCTGTACTATTATTGTGGGGAGAACCATTTGGATTTGCACAAACACATTCCTGTTGTTGGGAGAAACAGCTGTGGAAGGGAGTTCTGCCTTGCAGCATGCAGACAGGAGCACTGTGTCTCCTGGCCTTTGTTATTCCATGGGATTTATTGCCACTACGGCTCCAGCATCCCTTTGATTAGTTACCCAAGCAGCAGACAGCACAGTGAGTTCTCACAAGGAGAGAAACATGACAACCATTTGATCCCCATTTGACTTTAAGTCTCACAAGGTGCTTCATGTCTATTTCTTATCTTTGGAAACTGTCCTTGTAGGTCCTTCATTTCACCGTGGGAGCAGGAGGTGAAGCTTCTTCTTCTGTGGCCAGACCTTCTCGGGGGAGACCAAAGAGAAGAAAATTGGTATTTATTTAAACTGAAATTCCATGATAAAGAACCTGCAGAATCAAAATGTCCAGATACAGCTTAGGAATCCAGCATTTATTGTTTGCACCCCTCTTTAAAGTACAAACCCCAGCCATACTTCAGAACAGGATGATGTTCAGTTCCTTTCACTCACTCAGACTCTCAGAAGCATGAAAGGATGAGTACTGGGATAGTCTGGAAGGTTTGTTACATGGTAATTCAGTTAATCCAGTCATGAACAGAGCCCTGAAAATTGCAGTGATGGTAAACTCGGGAAAATAAAAAGTAAGGAAGAGGAACCCAAATCCATCTCCTATATACATTGCTTAGCATGTTTTGAAAGCTTCATGCAAAAATGAAATTGCTGAATGTTTGGTTTATTTTTCCAAGGATCCTGAGAACAAGGAAGCTGCAGATATCCATTCTGGTTTCAAGAAGCTCCTGACTGCCATTAACAAACCCAGAAGCACCTACTCCCTGAAAAGTGCCAACCGCATTTACATGGAAAAAAACTTCTTATTATTGCCTGTAAGTTAAATCTCAGAGAAGAGTAAGAAAAGATTTGCAAAAATTATTTCTCTTTTTAATTATTTGCCATTAATAGAACAGGTTGGAAGCTGACCTTAAATACTGCAAATAGGAGCTCTGGATCCCAGTGACAATCTTAACTGGAAAATACCAGTCAGTCTGCTTACAGAATTTAAGGATGCCTTGCCCTTTGGCTGTATTGTAGGGATTCCCTTACAAGCAATGTGCCTTTAATATTGGAACCCCCAGTATATAAAATTGTAAATGAGAAATTAAAATAAGCACATCCATAGGATGTGTGCGGCCTTCCTCACTTCTCCAGACAAATCTTGGAACAAAAGATGTGAAATTTCTGTTCTTTGGTTATTTCTTAATTGTTAACCCACAGTCCAGCAGAAAGTAACAAGCAAGATCCTGTAGTCCTCTATGTCCAAGATTCTATCAAGTATAAGAGCTAACAACTTCCTTTTGGGGCTAAAAAATAGTGTATTTCTCTAGTACAGAACATTTTTGCTCACTTATTTGTTATTTTTCAGACGTACATACAGCTCAGTAAGAACTACTACAAAGCAGAGCCACAGAAGGTTAACTTTAAGACAGCACCAGAAGAGTCAAGAAAGGAAATCAACACTTGGGTTGAAAAACAAACTGAGGGTAAGCTGGGCTCAACCCCAACACCTTTGCTCTCCCACAAAGTCAGTCTGCTATTTCCCTTGGGCAAGGTGCCCTTGCTTCCCCAGGTGCTACTGCAGCAGCCAGGTCATGCCTTCCAAGGTGGATGTGGGCAGTGAGCAGAGATGTGATGGGAGGACAGAGAAAGAGCAGCACACTTAAGCAGCTTCAAACGCCTGATCGGGACCTCTTTGAGCTCCCTGAGGAGATTCCCATTGACTCTGCCGTGCTCTGCAGCAGCTGGTCCTCAGGCACAGCCCTGCCCTGGTGCTGCACCAAGGCACCGCTGCCAGAACAGACAGGGGGGAGAGACACCCATGCCTACCAGTGTGCTCCAGGGCAGGGGGGGATGCCTGCCTTGCTGCACCACCCTGCACTGGGCAGAGGGGTTCCCCCTTCTACCTGGTGTAACCAGCCAGTCAGGCTTTCTGCTTCTAGCTGCTTGCCATGAAACTGAGACAGTTTTGGAAGAAGGAGTAAATCCCTGTCAGCCAGGAGGACAGGTCAATAAGCTTTGGAGAGTGCAAAGAAATGCATTGATTTATGTCAGGGGAGCATTTTAGGGAGCAGGGCATTGAGGCATGGACTTTTTACTAAGAATCTGAACTGAGAGAAAAACTGATTGAAATGTTCTCACTGTGCTATGCGGGAATGAAACCTGGCTCTTGTGCTTTCAAAAGGCAAAATCAAGAATTTGCTGGGTCCACGAGATGTGACAAACTCCACCAAGCTGATCCTGATAAATGCCATCTACTTCAAGGCAGAATGGGAAGTGAAATTTAGGGCAGAAGATACAGAACTGCAACCCTTCCGACTGAGCAAGGTAAGTTCCTCCTGTATCCTTCTTACTGTAAACAATCTGGTCACAACAGCTATTGCTGAAATCTTTCCATTACATAAGTCTTTTAGGTAACTAGACCCTGTGAAAAGCTGGTTGCAGCAAAATCTGTCAGTGCTCAGCTCACTAAAACATTAGGATGTGCTCAGGTAAATGTTAGTGAGCTCTAGGTAACAGCTACTGTTTCCAAAACCACTACAGACATTTAAAACCTTTCTGTAAAGCAGTTCGAAAATTGGCTAAATTGTAAAAACATGACTTTGAGAGTCCAGGCTTCATGGATGGGAACTACATGACATGTAATGGATGAGTACAGCACCAGGCCTCTGCACTGTGCAACCAGGCTGGGCACAATCATTCCTGCTCAAACACAGCTGCAACAGGGTGCTCTGAACTGGTGCATGGCTGTGTGAGGCTAGAAGCAATGTTAATGGCATGTATCCAGAAGAGATGTTAATGAATTCACAGTTAAAGAGCTCTCTGCAACTTCAACAAAGTGTACCCTCTGATTAGCATGTACACATGGTCTGCTTCCTTGAATGAAGGGATACAGATGTTAATAGAAGCTGCATACCCCTGACAACGTGACTGCCCAGGAACCCTCTCATCCTGAGCCCTCTTGCTCTCACACTAGTGTTATCTTTTGTACAGCAATCAGCTGGTCACCTTTATCACCAGAGAGAGGAGACCACTGATACACAGCACTCATCCTCTTAAACCACAGCTGTTTTTCTGCCAGAGAATTTTAAGGCCATATGCCATGCCTGCTCCATGCCCCTAATCCTTGCAGACATTTCTAACTCTCTTCCTCCTTCCTCCTTGGGCATGTTTTGGAGAGAAGAGAAAAATACCTCTGTTCAGCTGTACAAAAGCTTTGGGACAGATGCCAAGACAAGCAATGTTGTCCAGTCAAGAAAAGCTTTGGAAAATGGGTGATAAATCACCATTTTAAAAGCTTATAAAATTTCCTCTCCCTGCATGGCACTGAGACGTCATCACCTTTCCATTCAAGGAACAATTTCTTACTTATAAATAAATACTTTCCAGAACAAGACCAAGCCTGTAAAAATGATGCACATGAGAAAAACATTTCCAGTTCTCATCATGGAAACAATGAATTTCAAAATGATTGAGTTGCCATATGTGAAACGTGAACTCAGTATGTTCATCCTCCTTCCTGATGACATCAAAGACAACACTACGGGTCTCGAACAGGTAAGAAAGCATGCTACAACCATTTTGTATTACTGCTTGGTCATTAAAAAAAGAAGGGGAAGCTGACAATAATATCTCCCTTTCTGAGGACACGCTATCATGCTGTTTGACCTCTTCCACCAGCTGAATAAATTTTCTTTAATACTTACCTAATTCCAAGAAAATTCTCCCATAAGAGCGCCCTTAGTTTGGTAGGAGCTGAAGACAGGCAACACTGTGCATAATCAAATGCTCAGCTCTTCAACAGCCCCCTTGACTGACACCCAATTTTACATGATCTGTAAGGGTTAAATCTCCCTTCCTTGCACATTCAGGAGAGACCACACCACACAAGAAGTCACAGATTCTTCCTGAGATGACACCTTTTCTCCATGGCCTGGAAGTTTATTCCCATATTGTTCTCACTATTTCCCTCCCTCTCCCCTCCCACCATTTGTCTGCTCTAAGAAAAACTAGGATTTTGGTGAGACTGTGTTTGCTACAATAATGAGATCTGCTACAGTAGTTACTATAATTCCAAGATTGCTAAATTCTTGGTGCCTATACCATTCATTGCTTTCCTCCATTTGACCTCAGCTGAACCCTGGTGGCATAGTGCCCAGGACACAGAGTGGCAGGGAAAGACTTTGCCAGAAGCACTTTGTTTCAAAGCTGTCAAGGAAATATATGCAATAATTTTAACTCCTGTTTTTATAGAACTGGACCAAACCATGTGCCACACAGCAATTTTAATCCCATCAGGACTGAATTAAAAGAGAGGAAAGAAATACCAGGGGGGAGGGCAACTGTTGAATGCCCTTCCCATCTCCCTTTTGCAATGAATTTGGAATGGGCGCTGCTTAAAACTTTGCAGCATTAAGACTCAAATATTTGTTGCATGCCTTGTCTCTGATCATTAGTAAAACCAATTTCTATTTCATGCTTTCAGCTAAATGTTAAATTTTCTATTTAAAATGTTTAATTCATTACATTGTCATAAAATTGATTAATTAGTAGTTAATTAATTGTTTTTCCCTGCAAACACCAAATTCCTTCTCTTTCTTAAATGATAGCTGGAAAGAGAACTGACGTATGAGAAGCTGTCTGAATGGACTGATTCCAAGAAGATGACCGAGACTCTTGTGGATCTGTACCTACCTAAATTCAAAATGGAAGAGGGATATGACCTCAGTGATCATCTGATCAGGATGGGAATGCAAAGTGCCTTCAGCAGCAATGCTGATTTCAGAGGAATGACAGAGAAGGATAAAGTGATGATCTCCAAAGTTTTCCACAAGTCTTTTGTTGCAGTTGATGAGAAGGGCACTGAGGCAGCTGCTGCTACTGCTGTCATTATAGAACTTACAAGTACACATGTTAGCCATGCTCTGAAATTTAGGGTTGACCACCCTTTCTACTTCTTCATCAGACACAACAATTCCAAGAGCATCCTCTTTTTTGGTAGATTCTGCTCTCCTTTAGAATGAAGTATTACTTGCCCTCAGACAGCAACCAAAGTTCACTGTTCAATGGAAAACATGAACTGTGGTGCTGAAATCCCAACCTTAAGCCATGTAGCTACCTGTACTGAAGTACCTGTTCTTTTCCTTCCACCCAAGCCCCCTCAAAGAAGGCAGCAAACAGAAGCCACCCTGAGCCACCAAAGAACACCCCTCTACTGCTTCTTTCTACTGTCCTAACGAGACAGTCCTAAACAGAAAAGAAAGTGCAGAATTTTGCTCCCTTTTATCAAATCTGCTCTTCTGGCTCTGTTGTTTAAAAGTAAGGTGGAGTCATAAAAGCTCTCCGCACACAGGCTGTCATTTAGCCCTATGTCAAATGCTGACTTCAAGGGAAATGCAGTTCATTCTCTTGACTCTCACAGAGAGGGAAAAGAACCCAAAAAGAAAAAAAAAAAACAAAAACCAAAAACAAAACCAAAAAAACCCCAAAAAAACAAAAAAACAAACCCTTGTAGAAATCTGTATACTCTCTTTTGCTCTCTTTTCCTCACTGGGAAACCTGCATTTGTGCTACAATGCTATTTCATAACCTTAATTTCAAATTTCAATGACTGTTGGAAATTAACAAAATTTAATATACATCCAGAATAATCTCAGAATGCCCCTTACCATCCCCTGTGTCGCCTCATGTATATAGGCACATCACATTAATTCTCTCCTGCTCTTTCAGCTTCCTGAAAAAGTAAGGCTGTAAGGGAAAATTGTCCAACCCTTAATATTAAATTGCTGATTTCTAATCACATTGCATTTTTTCCTCATTTTTATAATTCTGTTTGTTTAACCTTGCTGAGATTTCCAACCAGCAAAAATGCTAAGAAAACTATTAGCAACATGCCTTCTTGCCACCTTTTATTGATATGTAATCTAAAGATGTTAGAATTTAAATCTGCTTCCTTTTTAATTTTACTTAATTATAGCTGTTTCCTGGTTAATACCTGCAAAGCTTCCTTGCCACCTGTAATATTGACCAATTTGTTTGATTTGCAACTTAGGAGTGCATCTCAGCAAAGGTATTCGTTGTATTAACAGAAACACCAGTGAAATTTTGATTTTGATTGATGCTTTACTTATTATTTTACCATGAGCTGCATTTAAAAAAATAAATAAACTTGGAGTTGTGCTTGTGTTATTCAAGAGACTGAGTTACTTGGTTCTCTTATAGCATCCTGCAATCTGCACAGCTGGAGCATGTTTCCATTCTTGTCATTCCAAATCAACCATCACACCATCCCAATTGACAAAGCTGAGAAACTTTAATACACTGGTGTCTTATTTTCACTACATTTCAAATACGCCTCCAAACAGTTATTCTGCATGTCATGATAGGCATTTACAAACGTACCTTTCACAACACACTAGAAATCAGAAGCCTGATCAGAGGCTATGGCCCAGAACAGCACCTTCCAAATATCCCTTTTGACCATGCTCAAGAGTGAACAAGCAAAGTGAAAAAAATGAACCTTCCACACATCCCTCTTACCCATGTACAATAATGAACAAGCCATGCTGTACTGGCAGCATCAGTTCCCTCCGATAGCTTGGGAGGGCAGCAGTTGTGCTATCCCTGTGGCCATAAGGAATAGCATAAAATATTGCAGCCACTGTGGTAGTCCAGCTATGTGTCAGAGAACATTACATAAGACAACAGGATCTGAATGCAGGAGGGAGGTGCTGTAAAAGCATTTACTCTCAACAAAATTCCACCTGTAACTACAACTTGCTCCGCCTCTCCAGAAGATATTCTATTTGGAACTACATCTCCCTTCAACAAAATATATCCACATCTTCTTCCCTGTACAAAGTACTGCTTCTAAAATCAGTTCCCCCCCTTGCCTGAAAGCCACAGCTCAGGATTTAGTTGTCTGTCCCTCAGGACCCACCCCAGTGGGGCCCAGATGTGTGCTATTGACTTGGATTTACTGAGAAGTTTGTTCTTTAGGTGTGGAAGAACATGTTAGTGAAGGCTGTGAAAAACAAGTGGAGTGAAAACAGAACCTCTGAGGCTCTCTGAGGAACTGCAGCACAGTGACTGCCAGCTGGCGAGAGATGCAAAAGGTCAAACAGGCTAGGCTGGCTACCAAGCCACTCCAGTCTCAGCTTTCATTGAAGATTACACATTCCAGTGTAAGACTTGGAATACAAGTGAAAAGTGTGAAAGAGAAGAAAAGGAACACATCCAGGGGGGTGACCCTCTGCAGAGCTCATCTACTGAAAGCAACACTGGAGCTTCTTCATTTGTTCTTCCCTGCATTATTGTCATGGTAACCAGCATCTGGCTCTCAGGTCAGGCTAACCCTTCCAGAAACAGAGAATTGCCAGGGTAGAAGTGGCCATTTGGGATCATCTGGTCCCACCACTATGCAAACAGGCTAAGCTGATGCTGGTTGCACAGGGCAATATCCAGTTGGATTTTGAGAGCCTGTCTCCACCAATGGAGGATACACAAGCTCTCTCAGCAACCTGTGCCAGTGTTTGACCATCCTCATAAGTGACCATCTTCATCCTCTCTCATGTTCAGGTTGAACTTCATGTTTTCAGTCTGTGCCCATTGCCTCTTGTCATCTGTTGTGGTTTGACACTGGCCAAATGCCAGGCACCCACAAAAGTCGCACACTCACCCTCCCCTGCCACAGCTGGGCAGAGGAGAGGAAAAAAAATTGACAAAGGGTTCATGAATTGAGATAAGGACTGGGAGAAAACACTCCAAGGGCAAAATAGGCTTGGCTTAGAGGTACAAAGTGAATTTATTACAAACCAAATCAGAGGAGGATAATAGGAAACAAGCCCTTAAAGCACCTTTTCTTCCCCCAACCCCTCCCTCCTTCCCATCAACAGTGTGGGGAAACAGGGTGTGGGGGTTTTGGTCAGTTCATCACCTGAGGTTTTCTTCTGCTGTACAGGGAGAAGAATCCTTCCCTTGGGAGACCATGTGGTCCCTCCCGTGGGAGACAGTTCTCTGTGAACTTCTCCAGCATGGGTCCACTTTCACAAGCAAAAGTCCTCCAAAAACTGCTAAGGTGTGGGTCATTCTTCCATGGGGTGCAGTCCTCCAAGGACAGGCTGCTCCAGCCTGGAAGCAGGGCCCCCTCTCTCCACTGGGTCTCCCACTGGATCACAGCCTCCTCCAGGCATCCCCCTGCTCCAGCATGGGCTCCTCCCCCACGGGCTGTGGGTGGATCTCTGCTTCCCCCATGGATCCCCAAGGGCTGCAGGGGCACAGCTGCCTCACCATGGTCTCACCACAGCTTGCAGAGGAATCTCAGCTCCAGCGCCTGGAGCACCTCCTGCTCTCCTTCTCCACTGACCTTGGTGTCTCCATGTTGTTTCCCTCACATGTTCTCACCCCCTCCTCTTCTCTGGTTACAAAAAAATGTGTGCACTTTGTTTTGATTTTCCTTTTAAATATTTTATCACAGAGACACTACCAACCTCTCTAACTGGCCCAGCTTTGGCCAGCATGTCCATCCTCAGAGCCATCAGGGACTGGCTCTGTTGGACATGGTGGAAGCTTCTGGCAGCTTCTCACAGAAGCCACCTCTGTGGCCTCCCTTCTACCAAAAACCACACCAAGCAAAACTCACGGGAACCTCTGAGAAGAGCCTGGTTCCTTCTTTGCTACATTGTGCAAAGCATTAGTCAAGTAACAGGTACAATGTGACTGCATTTCCAAAGAATTGTTTTCAAGAACCCTTGGGTTTGTTCTGTATCGTCAAAATTTGCAACTTCAGGTCCATGAACTCCTCTTTGAAAATTCACAGTAACTTTGAAAACTAAAGAAAGAAGTACTTACTGGAAACTGATAGAGCAAGCCTCAATACAAAGACATTGTGAGCATGGACTGCTTGTCTCTTAGTGATTCCATTCTTGTCAAAATGCAGAATATTAACATGCTTTCAGTTTATCCTACAATGAAAAACAAGTGTTTTGCATTCCAGTACCAATCTCAGGTTCATAAAATAATCCCTGGCACCTCTGTGGTAGATGGACTTCATGAAAAGCAGAAATGGTTACATTAATGTAACATAGGTTACATTAATAAAGCCAAGAAAATTTATCAGTGTTGGTGTACTGTTGGTATACAAGACAAGAACATATAAATCCCCACTGCATTCTAACTGCAATAAAATGCATCCATATTTTAAAGGTTCTATTTTGCCACCAGAAACAGGCATAAGAATTCCCCTTTTCATGTGTCATTTATAGTCCTGTCTTTAGAATTCTATTGCAACAGATGTGATACTTGGTCTCATTTTTTTCTAGGGAACATACCCAAATATGATTTTTTTCAGAGTAAAAATCCATAATTTGACTTATTCTAACACGGATTTTAAATTCTGCTGCTTATTACTTGCCATAACTGCAAGATAACTTATCTTCAAAAAATCCCCGAAAGGTCTACTCAGAGTGGATCATTTACAAAGTACAGGTATAGGAATATGGTAATCAATCAGGCAGAAAGATACAACCTCCCTGCTGAGCCTGATAGGAATGAAATGTGGCTTCAAAGAAGACCAAATTTCTTCATCAGTATGCCAGAGGAAAATGACTGGTTTTATCAAAATACTTTTTTATGACCATTTGTCAAAGGTCAATCCACTTGAAGTCAATAGGTCAGGTGTTGATGAAGTGAAACCTTTTTATTTACCATTCTGTCTGCATCAATTCACTATCTGCTCTCACTGTTTACAGTGTTGGCAGTGCAAAAACAAGAGCACTTATTTGGCTCATGTGTTCCCTTCTGTAACTCCAGTTTCTATTACCTAACAGGATCTTGCAGCAGCTGGTGTATACCACAAAGAGTGTCTACACAGTTTGGGAACCCTTTCTTCATTTTCCTGTATTTTTGGCCAATCTTCGTACCTTGTAGTACCACTAACTGCTTGGGGGTTTCTCTTCTATGAATTTATCTAAAAAAAACAAACAACAGCAGATTGAGACACACAGCAGAAACATTTCTGAAGCTCATAAGTAAATATAAAAATGCCAAATACATTTCAGAAGCAAGAAAATAAGATGAACATTCAAGGCACAAAAACTGCACTTAAAAACAAAAGGTATTAAGAAAGCGAAGCACACATATCTCTCTTGAAACCTTGAACAGCATATGCAGCAGTCAGATTTTAAGTGTATAGTAGCACTAATATAATCCTTGTTTAAAACATGAACTTCATACTAATGCTTTTTCCATAAAGTTTGACAGCATGCAGGTAATTTGTCCTCTGCATGTGCCATACTGGTGAGCAGGGGCCATTCTTTACTAAGGTTGAATGTAGCAGAAAAGACAGATAATGATCACAAATGAAATTTATCAATACAGTTTAATCTGAGTTACACAGATTAAGATCAGAATTACACTGGTTTAAAGTAAAACATTCGTGTACATCTAACATTACACCTTTGCTGATATCCAGTTTTTATCCAGTTTCTGCTCCCTGCTCTTATACGACAGTTTCAGTAAAAGAAACCATTACAAGGTGAGTTTCCAAGTAGCTTTTCAGCTTTTGGTGGATGATTCAAACTCCCTAAGTCCACCAGAGAGGGATAATAAGCTTAGTACAATGCAAGGCCTGTAGGTATCTAAAGCACCTTCACTGACCTTGCTAGGAGCAGAAGTCTTTCAAGACAACATCCATCACTTCAAATGAGCCCAGCATTCACTCTTATTTCATCACTTATTTTAGGTGACTGTGTAAATACCTTCTAAACTTCCTTTGTTTTCTTAAAAAAAAAAGAGCAAAAATTCAAAATATCCTTGTACAAACAAGGGCTTTATGTGACCTGAGGTCTACAAGTATTTAGATGCTTCCCCTCAAATTTAACTAGAGGATCAATGAGATTAAAAGTCTATTTCAATATTCCCTTTTAGCCATAGCTTTGAGATCAGTTTCTATTAATTTCCCCAGTTGGTAGAGTATAGAGAAAAGGAAGCTGTAAAATTATACACCGTATCTGTTTGCAATGCAGTGTGGTTGAATTATTTTCTGCAGTTCCTACTTTTTTGCAGGCCAAACTCCAAGGTTGTAGAGGACACCTGTAGGGAACTGGAATACTGGCCTTCATGTTCCAGGACATATACCCACTAGCAGTGACCTTGAATTGAGGAGGTCTCTAAGCTCTGAAAGCAGGTGATAGAGAAGAGAACTAGGAATAAATGAGGGAACGTGCACATTTAATACCAGAAGAGGATGTAGATAAGAAAAGGGAGGTGCAAATAATTCTACATTTCCAAAACTACTAATTGCCCCACAGACCCTGACTGAAGACAGATCCTAATTCTTTTCTCTCTCAGGATTTCAGGTAATTACATATTCATATCAAAATAACTAGCTTTTATTTGAAAGACTTAAAAATCCACTTATAATTCTTTGGAACTGAGTGGTTAAATGATGGCATAAAAGTAATTCAGGAGAAGGGAGTGTTTATTTTTTTACTATGAAGTGTAGCCCTTAGGAAAAGCCTGTACTGGGGCACAGTGGACAGAATGCAAACCAGGGTTGGGCAAAACCTACAGAGCCTGGGAGGGCAGAAAGTTTCCCGACCTGTAGGAAGGGTGCCTTAATCACCAGGGAGTATCAGCATCTCCAGGAACAGCAGTAGGATATGTGATTTGAAGGACCTAAAAATGCTTAGGTATGAGCTAGGCTGCACGGCATTCACCTCTGAAGCACTCCTGGGAATGCTTTGAAGCTGTTGCAGAGCTCTAGGAAGTTTTAAAAACAAAACTTGAGGACCTCAGAGGCTCCAGGCATCTCTGATACTTCATGGGAGCAGCCCACTTTGAGGAATGCAGTTTTTGATTTAACCACACAAATTGTGGGTGAAGATGAATTTAAATACCCAATTGCTGTTGTTGATCTAATGCCTAAATTTTACTTGATGCCATCTTACACTGACTACTAAATGTTTTATTAGTCTTTATTCTGATGAAGACAATGGAAATGTCTGAGTTTGTCCTAATATTTATCAAAGTATTAGATGGACCAAAAAATGCTAATAGGATGTACAGGTTTGTTCTGGATCCATGTAGGAAAAATCAATTTAATCCTGGGGTTGTGGTTATTTGTCTTCTTTGGCTTTGTCCTGTAAAAACATACTTAGGAAAAGAAGCAGAATACAGATGGAAAATGTGCAGGATAAACGAGCAGGAAACCAGACAAAATTTGTTGTTGGTTAAAAGAGGAACTATTTGGGATTGTATGTAAAATACAAGAATTTTCTTGAAAAACAGAAATTAGCAAATCCAGCTACAGTTTCCAAATATAGGTTTACGTACACCAAGAACATATAAAAATCTGTATCTCTGTAGTAACCTTCAGGAGGTATGTAGTGAATCACATGAATTCAGCATGTTTTTTTTCAGCAGAAAATAATAGCACAGGAAGTTTAAATAAATGGAAAAAGTCCAAAGCAGCAGAGTGAGAAATTATTCTGTTTCACTCTCTCAGAAGCAAAGAATAACTCTATGAAAATTAAGCAAAGAGCGAACAAGTTTTTGAAACAAGTCTAAACACTGAAAACATTTCTAGCTAAAATTGTACTCAATTGAAAAAAACAAATAAAACTGGCAAGGACACTGAAACTGATGAGGAAGAAAAAAGTAATGCAGGTCTTAGAAAGAAACCTACTAGCTGACTGTACTTGGTCTCTGTGCAGTATTTTACCCAGGGGTATCTTCAGACTGTTTTTGAGAGGTGCAGGCAATCTCCCACTGGCAGCTTTGTATTTTTTAAAAGTGAAGGGGCAGTCACCACCTCCCTCTGACACTCGTTTGTCTCAGTTGTACCAATGGAATCTCTCTCTGGGTCAACCAACAGCTTCACTCTGGACCTCTACAAAAAGCTGAATGAAATTTCCAAAGGCCAAAATATTTTCTTTTCTCTTTGGAGTATTGCAACGGCTCTTGCGATGGTTCCCCTGGGTGCAAAAGGTGATACTGCGACCCAGATGGCTGAGGTAAGCTCTGAAATTAGCCATATACCACCTTACAGGGGGTTCCTACATAAATTGCACTGTTATTCTACCTATGGAGAACAGTGAGGAACAACATGGGAGGACAGCGATCTGCAATGCTGACAGCATGAGTGGGGCTCTTTTCTGCACCATCACTATGGCAGGTTACTTCCACTTTATTTCCGTGATCTCTGCTCTCCACCAACCCTACATTTAGCTTATAGTTCACAGAGCATTGCAAGTGGCCTGCCAAGGAGAAGTTATTGACATTAGAGGCTACTGTTGGTCTTGCTTGGAGCTTTCTGTTCCATTTTAACTGCCCTCTGAACGGAATAATTAACCTAATATAGTGTCCAAAAAGTAATGAGGACACATCTTTATTTAAAAAAACTAATATGGCACTATGATATACTAGAGAAAGGAAACCTGGAACAATCTCTTGAGCAAGATATCACTGCTTCTAGACCTCAGCTGGTTCTGGCAGCAGTACAGCTGCTTTCTCATACTGCATACAGTAAAGCAAGCTCTCCTGAACACGTGTTTGGCTGCACAGGAGAGGCAGAAATCTTTGTGTGTGACATAGTCCATAAAAATGATAATTCTTCCACAAAAAATGGAGATAATGTGAGTATTGAAAGTATCAGAGAGTCCTAGAATATACTGAGTTGTAAGGGACCCATGAGGATCATTGAGTCCAACTCCTGGCCCTGCGCAGGACACTACAAGAGACACACCATGAGCCTGAGAGTGTTGAACAAACACTTCCTGCACTCTGTCAGGTTTGGTGCTGTGGCCACCTCCCTGGGGAGCCTGTTCCAGTCACAATACTGATCTATTATTAAGCAGCCCATGTGGCTAAAATCTATATAGTAATGATACAGTTACAGAGTTTTAATCAAGAGTAGGGTCTTGTCATCAATAACTTCAACAGACTATCATTGGGCATTTAATCTCAAATAAACAAGCTGTCTTTATGAACATTTATCATCATCATCACCACAGGTTCTTCACTTTAACCAAGAGAAGAAGGCTCATCTGAGATAACAAGGCCTTCTCCAGCAAGACCAAAGAAAAGAAAGATTGTTGCCGTGTGCTTTTGTTGTANCCAGTCCTTGCCTCTGCAAAGCCTTTGAGTAAATAAAGTATTCTTGAAGTTGCAAGCAAGACCCCGTCCCACGTGTCTTTTACACTGGTTCAGAGGGCGACTGTGCGGGATTCGGGATCTGCCAGGGGAGGTTGCCGCGCCCCCGAAGAAGCGCTGAAGCTGTACCGCAAAGTGCACCGCAGCAAAAGATGGTATTTATTACAACAAAAGACTATGAGATAAAAATCCCTGAGAATGGGATAGTCCAATGCAACCACTGCTTTAGGCTTTTAACATCTGCTTGTTTTCAGTCTATTATCTACTGTCTCAGTTCACTAAGAACTATGTACAGAAAAAGTGAACAAGCAGGTAATATGACTGTAAAACTCGTTAATTCAGTCTTTCAAAAATAGAACTGAGACATTAACAGCATTTTGATTGGCCATAATACTGTCTCACTTGGTTTTAGCTGGGCTGTGGAAATATCAAAAAGATCACTGGTCCTAATATTCTTTGCACAATTCCATTCCTTATCACCTTCAGATGGGTTGGGGTATTTTTTCTGTAGTGATAAACAACTACTGCATACACACCTGACTCCAGCCCTACCCAATGAAGTCCATTCTTCCTTTTGTAGGCACAGACACATCAGGCAGACAAAATTCCCCTTGAAGGTAATGTGTGTTGACTCACCCTTGCTCATCAGCTCCCCAGGGACTTGCCAGCAGGAGAAATGGCCTAGATCTTTTTCAACTAATGAACTCCTTAATCACTGAAAAGTATTAAACTCACACAAGCCGTGGTTTTTTTCAGCACAGAAACTAAAAGACAGCTGAAAGAAATTAAATCAGACTAACTTCAAATAAAAAGGGCAGGGAGATTATATCATTCTCTCCCTTGATGGTGTGAGATGGTTCTTCAAGATGAATCACTGCACTCACATTCATTTTAGCAACTCACTGACTTCATAAATTGTAGCGAAGTCTGTCTAATCTTTTCATTCAGATATTTCCCCTTATCGCCTCTTTGTTCTGTTCCCATTTCATTGAACAAAACCAGCCTCTGCTATCCTGTGTCCTCTGGCTACCAAATTCTTTCCCAGGTGTCCTTCCTGGCAGCCCACATCTCAGCCTGAGTAGAGAAAAGATCATAGCAAGGAATGACAGACAAGTCACCCTGAGTCAGTGGCAGAGGCTCTCGGCGTCTCATGTGCGGGGCACAGTACCTGACATGGGGGAGAACACTGCATCCCGGCAGCTGGCAGGTAGCAGCTCATTCCTCCATTTGCAAAGCAACAGCTGGAAACAGCTGGCAAGCAATCTCATCCTCCCTAAAACTATCAACACTGACATCCAGAACAAGCTCTCTCCAAAAATCCAAACAGCAACAGAAGACAACCATGTGAAACAGGAAAATTTGAATAGTTGGTAAGTCCATGCCCTGACATTAGTTTCTGTGGGTGTAGAACACCTTCTCAAAAGCTGCCAGGCTGCAATGATGGATCCTGGTGAAACTGAAAGGTCTTGTGAAACTAAAAATCAGGCCTGAAAATGGCAAAAATGAGGAGACTCACCTTCCTCGGTGTACCATCAGATGATGCCCCCAAATGCCTACAAAGCAGTGCAGAAATAAATCATTGCCATACAGGTATAATCCCGTTGATCTAGTTATACACAGTGCTGCAAACATGCAACATACTCAAAAAAGTTTAATTCCCTGAAACTCCTATATAATTAAAACAACAATTTAAATAAAGCAGGTGCAAGACAAAACAAAAATCCATATTAATTGGTGTCTCTTTCCAAGGATCCTGAGCACGAGGGAGCAGAAAACATCCACTCTGGCTTCAAAAAGCTCCTGTCTGATATCAACAAATGCAGAAGTGCTTACTTGCTGAAGAGTGCCAACCAACTGTGTGAGGAAAAGACCTACCCATTATTGCCTGTGAGTTCAACATCTTTACTTGGGAAAATGCTGACATTAAGAGTGATTAGCAATAGAGATGATAAAAAAATTCCAAATGATAGCACTGGGGTTTGAGTGAGATCACGAGGACAGCCATAGAGGGCTTGTCTTGGACAGAGAAGTCCAATCCGTCCACCTGTTTTCAGCAGTGGGCAATAGCTTGGCAAATGCATGAGAAAACTGTGTAGTGATTCTTCTCCAGAATCTGCTGTGGCCACCAAGTGATCTGCAGCTCAGGGACTCCTGGAACCACAGGGCATGTCTGCCTAAGCGACCCTGATGAGCTGTTGTTTCAGGACTTTGCACACTTGTCTTTTGAATCTACTTCAGCCCCCAGCACCAGGATTTCCACAGCTGAGCCATACACTGCAGGAAGCCCCTGTGCTTTTTCAGCTTGTTGCCTGTTGGCATTGCTGTTGGTTCATTTCTGTTCTGAAGGACATTTCTCCACATCTCTGGTCACCCTCCTCCCCCTGTGTCTGTATCTTTTATACTGCAGCATTTCTGAGACTGGGGAGGCCACAGCTGCATTGTGAACTCAGATAGTGGACAGGCTACAGTATTATAAAGTGCCATTATAGAAATGTCTCTTTGGTTGCCTACTCTTTTCTTTATAGTTCCTAAATTTTTATTTGCATTTTTGGCCATGATTAGGCAGATTTTTTTCATACATCTGTTCATTACAGCCTCAATACCTCATTCCTAAACTGTAACAATCACTTCCTATACTGGAAGTGATTGTTACACTTTACTGGATCACCTATAAATATGTTAATATATATATTTTAATGTAAACATTTAGACTTTGGCTTTATACAAAAAATACTGTAGCACAGATGCCAGTATATATATCCCTGTGGTACTCCAGCAGTAATAACCCTTCACTGGGAATGTTTTTCCCTCCTACTCTTGGTAGTCTTCTAGTCTTTTAAACAAATCATACCTACCTCTGTAGTCCCATGGATGCTCAGCCTTTGGTGACAAGTCCTGCAAAATGCATTTTGGTAACCCAATAAGACTGTAATGGCTCAGCCCTTTTACCCATATGCTTCCTAACACCTTCAGAAAACTCCAACAGATTTGTGATTTTGGATTTCCCATTACAAAATGTTGTTGGCACTCCTTCAATAAGTCATGTTGACCCATACACCCACTACACCCATTCTATTCATTAGCCCCACACCGACTCATGAGCTTGTAATTATCCTATCTCTGAAATCTTTTTAAAACTGATGTTACATTAATCATCTCACAAGTCCTTGGAAGGGGGTTTTAAATGAGATTACTGTTCTTTGATTTTGAAGTTTGTTTGGTTTCCTGAGTAATCAGCAATTTGTCCTTCTGAATGTGTATTGCTCATTTTCTCCGTAATCTCATGTACATTTGTGTTACAGAGAATCAAGGGAATTTCCTGCTGGGAATCTCCATGAATGATTTCACAGCAGACAGCAATGGAAATGTTTAATTCTGCTTTTCTGTCATGACTTTATTCTACTAGAACACTCCTTTTATTGTCCTCAAAAAATTTTGGCAGGTTCCTCACCTCTAAAGCAAACTGAAAGTCTTCGTTCAAATTTATATGAGACGATTCTTCCATCTTGTACTGAACACTACTTCATAAAGCAGGAAAAAAAAATTACATTACATAAAAATGTCGTTTTGAGAATTTAAAAAAAATGTAAAGGTTTCATGGATATTTCAAAACTAAAAATTTCCACCTTTGATTTCAAACACAAAAATCTGAAGCATCAGTTTCTTGAGACTGAAGTTTGATCAGTACTTAATATTTAGAATAGAATGTATCAGGCCTTATTATAAAGGTTACTGTATATAAATCAAGTTTTCTTAAATAATGTATTAGCAGATTGTAGAATCTGTTACACTGAATATTACTAATATTTTTATAACTCAAGTTTAACTAAATAAGCACATATTCTTTCATTCTATCTTTCAGAAGTTCTTACAACTCACTAAAAGCTATTACAATGTAAAGCCACAAGCTGTAAACTTTAAGAGAGCTGCAGAACAAATCAGAGCACAGATCAATTCCTGGGTAGAAAATAAAACTGAGAGTTAGTATCACTCTGATGGCTTTTTTCTTGTCTATGAAACATGTCTATGTTTCAAATATTTTGTATTTCCACACTTATTGCTCTTGCAGCCAAGAATCCATAAAAGGTGGAAACTCAGGGCAGGGAGGTAGTGAGTAAAGTACAGCTAAATAGTCTGAAGAATGCCTCTCTCCAACCTAACTGCTGCTCCTTACAAGGTCCTTCCCTCAATTCTTTATGCTCTAGCCTCCTCTGAATCATTGCTGTTGGAAGGCATTCACAGGTAGATATTGTGTGGCTACACAATGCTTAGTGAGGGTTTTACTTCTGCATTCTTCAGCTGCTTGCAACCAACTTCACAGAACAGCCAAGCTATTCTGCTTTACCCACTTTCCAATGCCATTTACTACCAAAACTCCGATAAACATAATTTTAAAAAACCCCAGAGAATTCAAAGAATGGCTTAGGTTGGTAGAGACCTTAAGGAACATCTCGTTCCAACCCCCTGCCATGGACAAAGACATTGTCCCGGAGTGACTTCCACTGGACCGGGTTGCTCAAAGCCCCAGCCAACCTGGCCTTGAACACTTTCAGGGATAGTGCATCAACAACTTCTCTGGACAAAGGATACAGAAATACTTCAAAAGGTAATTTTTACTATATGTACAACAAAAATATGTAGAGTAAAAAAAACCTCCCCAATGCAAACATTGGCACAGACAAAGAACAATAAAAATTGGCAAGCTGTGCAGTCACACTGAAATAACAGTCTCTTTGTCTGATTTTGAAAAGAAAATACAGAGTCTGCTGCCTGCAGGATCTCTCCATTCTCGCACTGTGTTGGTCTTGGTAAATGCCATTTATTTCAAAGGAAAGTGGGAGAAGAAATTTCTGGAGAAAAATACTTCTGAGATGCCCTTCAGAATAAGCAAGGTAAATTCCTTGTTGATATGCCTCTTGTCCTATGTCAATATGTCTATTACTGAGGAGAAAATACTTCGCCTGTATTTCATATGCCACTGAGAAAGTGATATAAACTCAGGGAGAATACCAACTGTGAAAATAACTCGGCATTGTCTTGTTTATGCATATCCATGAAAACTGGATTTTTAATTTATAACTCCTCAGTATCAAAATACTTGGGAACATTTAAAGTTAGTTAAAAAAAAAAAAGTAAGCTAAGCAACGTAAGTTAAGGAAAGTAGCTTAAGAACAAGAAGAAATTTCTCTAAGTACCATTTTCAAACCAGGGCAAGTTACTTTTGAGAGCAATGTTTACACACCTAGAGCTTACTTCTGCTCTTGGGACGCTGAGATATGGGATCTCATCAGTTGTTCTTCCCACACACATCCTGGGTGGTGCATCAAACCTCACAGGGAATTTTCAAAGGGTTTCTCACTTTAGCTGAGTGTGTGAGGGTGATCTATTCAGATGATCTATTCATTGAGCTAACAGTATTTAAATAATCATCCACTGACAATTCCCAGTAGCTGACTGCATGCATATTTTTGGACTGTGTCAAAAGCAAGCAAAACTATTTGTCAATGGAAACAAACATTTTGTTTGACATAGATCAAGGGTGCAAATACATTTTGTATGCCAGGCAATGTGAAGCAACTGATGTGACTGCGTACCCAAAATCTACTACACTAGCTGTGCAGTTTTAGGATCTGTCACAGCAGTTGGTTGTGGCGGGTGACCTTGGCTGGCCACCAGGTGCCCACCAAGACTCCCTATCATTGCCCCTTCTCAACAGGGTAGGGGGAGAAAAATAGGATGAAAAGGTCATGGATCAGGGAAAGAACAGGGAGAGCATTTACCAGTTGCCATCACGGGCAGAACAGGCTCAACGTCAAGAAATTAATTCATTGCTAATTCTCAGAGTAATTTAGTGAGAAGTAAACCAAACATAAAGTGCTTCCCCCCCACCCCTCCTTTCCCCCCAGGCTCAACTTCACTCATGACTCTTCTGTGCCCCAAACCAGTGCAAGGGACTGGGAATGGGCTAATGTTGTAGTCAGCTCTTCGCATGTTGTCTCTACAGCTCCCTCCTCCTCCTCACACTTCTCCTCTGCTCAAGTGTGGGGTCCTATCCATAGGATAAAGTCCTTCACATCCAGTGTGGGTCCTTCCCATCGTCTGCAGTTTTTCAAGAACTGCTCCAGTGTGAGCTCACTGCAGGGTCACAGGTGATGCCAGAAAGCCTGCTCCTGACAGGGCTGCTCTCCACAGCCTCACAGGTCCTGCCAGGAGCCTGCTCCATCATGGGCTCTCCAGGGGCTGCAGGGTGGATATTTGCGCCACCGTTGTCTTCTCCATGGGCTGCAGGGGAATCTCAGCTCCAGGGCCTGGAGCACCTTCTCCCCTTCCTTCCTCGCTGACCTAGGTGTCTTCAGGGCAGTTTCTCCCACATCACCTCACTGGGCTCTCCCAGCTGCTTTTGTGCAGCAGCTTTTAGCCTTTCTTAAATATGTAATCACAGAAGCACTACCAATGTCACTGACTGGCTCAGATTTGGACAGTAGCAGGTCTGTCCTGGAGCCAGCTGAAACTGGCTCTGCCTGACAGAGGCATCTTCTGATGTCTCCTCACAGAAGCCATCCTTGCAGCTTCCCCACTACCATGCAAACCAAATATATTGGTGCCAGAAAGGGTTTAATTCACAGAGTGAATACCAAGGCCTGCAAAGAGAGTTACTTGATTGTCAAGCTAACTCCTTTATTTTAAATTTAGAAATACATTACATGGGATTCAGTTAGTAGGTATTTAGCATGTGTGTTTATACTAATTCTTTATAAAGATCTCAAAGACTTTGAAAAGGGGGGTGTATGTGATACTGTCTAAAGAAAAGGGTCCTGGGTATCCAAATGCTGCTGAATCTTGTATTTGTTTCCAGTTCAATGAAGCAAGTAAATTTTATCATCCTTTTTAATGTGTAAGGTAATTTTTATGTCTGAATTTTTTCCCAGACCAAGACTAAACCAGTACACATGATGTTCTTGAAAGATAAATTTTTCATATTCCATGAAACCACCATGAAATTCAGAATCATTGAGCTGCCATACGTGGAAAATGAACTCAGCATGTTCGTTCTCCTACCCAATGACATCAGTGATAACACTACTGGCCTGGAGCTGGTAAAGCTGACCTACTGTTGCATTACATACACTGTGAAACAGTAACAGAAACAGATGAAAAGAGTGAGGAAGAACAAGCCTCAAAATCACAGTAGAATCACTCTGATGTGCGTGTACTTTGTTTCAGAAACTGTAACAATATGCAAACATAGTACATCTAAAACCTATGTCCACTATTTTGTATCCTCTTTCCTATTGCCAGTATAGCATAGGGAAAGCAAGGATCACCTCTGAATCACTATGCCAGAGAGTTATCTTCTCCTGAGGGCTGTCTTAATTCATTTTTATGTCATTTTCAGTCTGGATTTCCAGCTGATAGTTTGTGGTGAGGTTTCTCAAACTAAGTGCTGACTACCCTGAACCAGAAGGTGCCCTCAGCAACTCATGACTATGCCAGGATCAGTTTCAGATTCTAAACAGAGCAGGGCAAATATTTTTATTTGTTCCTCAGTTCCCATGCATGCCATTTATTTATCACGACTAGGAGAAAATTCATCCATATACACGCACATCAAGCACCTATTATTATTGTTATAAGTAATACATTGCAAAAAAAAGCAATGTTCTTCACACCAGAGGGAAAAAATTATCAACTATTCTGAGGCTTCAGGCCTATACCTCACCACCTTTAAGAAAATAAATAGGAGTATAAGTGACTCAGCACTTTGTCGGATCATGCCCTCTAAATATGATGCACGTTCCCTCTGTAGTCACTGCTGGTAATTTGGTCTTGTTTCACATGTTCTTGATGAGCATTAAGACACTGGTCTGTGCATGTCTTGTCTCTGTCCTTTGCATTCCAACTGTTTTCTTCCTGAACTCATTGCAGATGGAAAGAGAGCTGACATATGAGAAACTATCTGAATGGATCAAATCAGACAATATGATGAAAGCTGAAGTGGATCTATACCTGCCCAAGTTGAAGCTGGAAAAAAATTATGACCTTCAATCCTCTCTGAGCAGCATGGGGATACGAAATGCCTTTGACCCAGGTCAGGCTGATTTCACAGGGATGTCAGTGAAGAAGGATCTTTTCACCTCAGAAGTTATTCACAAAGCTTTTGTGGAGGTCAATGAAGAAGGTACCGAGGCAGCAGCTACCACAGCTGTCTTGATGATGAGATCAAAAGTCCCAACGATGCCTTTCAAAGCTGACCACCCTTTTATCTTCTTTATCAGACACAACAAATCACAAACCATCCTCTTTTTTGGCAGATTTTGCTCACCCTAGTCAGTGAGTCCTTGCCCTACAGAGCAGGAGACTCTTGCTTGCTAGCACACAGGCAAACCCCAAACCTGAGGCTCTCTGCAACCAGGAGAACAGGACTTGAACCCCTTCCTCATCGGACCACACACCCTGGTGCCTGAAGCACAGCTCCCCAGCGTTTCCTTCCTAAGCTGAAGGGACAACCATGGCAGTGCCATGGGAAGTGTGCGATGCCTTGCACCCACAGAGCAATCCTGGCTATCATTTGGATCAAGCCATCATGGGCAGCTCTGTCCTTATCACTGTGGCATTTCTATCTCTCCCACTCACAGCACTGTGCACAAATATATTTTGCCAGAGTCTTTCTCCTCACGCTTGTGATGAGGGCCACTTATCCTGATGTGGTCCTAGTGTGTATTCCCAGCCTGCAGCAATCAGACCCAGCTCCTGCTTTTTAGCCCTAAACCAAGGCCTGGAGTTACTTTTGGAGGCAGATCCTCCCAACCCTCACCCTGTGGCCATCTCCTTGCTTTCCTTCCACATCTCAGCTGCAAGTCTTCATCAGCTCCCAATAACCCTCATGTTGCTCCACAGATTCCATTTAATAAAATTTAAAAAAACCAAACCAAAACAAACAAAAAAAAACCCCACCTCTCTTGGGGCTATTTGCCTCACTCAAACCTTCAGGAACGTGAGGAAGGGTTAAGCTCGTACGGTGTCTGACTACAGCTTAATTTGGCTCAAAGCAATCCTAGCCTCAGAAATAAGTAATTAATAACGCCTCATGGACTGGGAGTGTTTTCTGTCAGCTCTGCCACGAGAGGGAGGCAGAGGTGGAGAAACACGGCCCGTGGCCGGCAGAGCTGCAAGAGGAGGGGAGGGAACCCTCTGAGGCGGGGGCCGCCATTTTACCGGGAGGGGCTGCGGCACCTCCCCGTTCCCGGCGGGCAAGGGTGGAGCGCCTCAGCCTTGGCTAGATCCCGGGAGGGGCCGGGCTCCCTTCCTTTCCCTCTGCTCGGCTGCGCTTCCGGGAACAGGGAGCGCGGCTGCTGGCGGGGTGAGTGTGGCGGCCGCGCTGCTCTTGCTGCCGCTCCGTTGTCCTGAAAGTTTTCTACGGGAAGCCTATGCTTGTGTTTTTTAGGGTTTTCTTGTTTTGCGGTTTTTTTTTTTTTTTTTTTTTTTTTTAAGGAGGAAGAGCGAAAGGGGGTTGTTTTTTTTTGTTTTTGTTTTTTTTTTTTTTTTTTTTTTTTTTTTTTTTTTCCCCTCTTGCGTGACATTCCCTAAACACCGCTGCTTCTTGCCAGCTGGAGCCGCGGCGGTGCGGCTGGAGTGCTTCATGTGGGAGCGCCGGGAGCGATTCGGGGTTGGCACATGTCCCATGGGGCCAAGCCCAGGGCGAGGGCGGAAGAAGAACTCTTCACCTCCAGGGAGGGCCAAACCTTTGGCTTTCTGTGCCTTAGCTTGCTGGGACAGTGTCAGGCTCCTCCCTGCCCCTCCCCTGCAGAGGCACAGGGGTCAGGAGCCGGGCAGCAGCGGAGTTAGGTCATTCCCTGAGTTCTAGGGAGAGCTGCGGTGCTACGAGCTATTACCAGGAGCTGTCCTCGGTCTCTCCCTGCAAGCGTTTTAACATCGCTCCCAACTCTCCAAATGCTAAACGAAGCCTTTTCCCTCAAGGAAGCCGGCTTTGGTTCAGCGGGTGGGAAAAGGGGTGTCTGGGCCACAGACAGAACTTTATCTGTGGAGGTGGACATGGCCTGGTGCTCATTGCTCTGAGTTCCCTCTGGGGCTGAGTTTGAAAGAGTCAGCTTGAGACTCCTCTGATGTAGCTGACACGACGTGGGGAAGTGTCCTTGTTTGCTGGACACTGATCCAGGTCGTAGTTTTGGTGGGAAGTGTCTCTTGGCCGCGGGCTGGAGGAGAGCTGCACCCTGCTCTGGTTTCCCCATGGTGAGGCCCTGCAGTGGTTGTCTGCTGATTGATCTACATACAGCCTTTCGGTCCATAAAGACTGTCCTGAAGTGTAGGTGTCAACTGCTGAGAATATACACTTCAAATTCAGAGTGGTAGGAACACAAAACCTCCATACAAGTGTCTCACTGCTGACCTGCACAGCATGGGGAGAGCAAAGCAAGGAATGAGCTGCTGTCAGCAAACCCTTTGACCACTGAGGGCTTTGCAGCAGTTTACAATTGACTGGCAAATATGTACTTGTATCATGAGTTTTTTTTTTTGTTCTTTAAAGTGCAGTCATTGGGTATTGTCTCCGAAACTGTAGATTCCAAACTGTGCATTGTCTCTGAAGAGAAGGGTGTCATTAGTTATGTTGCTCCTCCTGAGCTGCAGATAAAGCATAGTTGACTGTGCAGATGTAACTCCTAGCCTTGTGTCCCAGCTGTTGAGTATTACTTATGATTTGGTTAAACCCCCCTGATTTTCAGGCAGGCAAATAGTGTCAGTTGTGTCCTTTTGTCTGCAAATTCTTGCCTGTCGTGGAAGCCCTACAGACAGTTTCTAGGAAAGAACTGCCTGCTGGTGTCACTATTCCTGTGTGTTTTGACCCAGAGGTCAAAAACCCTTATTTCTGGCAATCTGCAGATACCGGGATAGTAGGAACATTCTGGTCTTCATTGTAACCAATGTGAATGCTATTGTCTCCTATTTATGCTGTGCAGTGCATAAATTACTCATTCAGACACAATCGGAGGATTGTTTCCATCTAAGCATGCTTGTTTTTTGGTTGTGTTTTTTTCAAGTTATGGGAGAAGAGAAATAGGATAAAATTACTGCTGTTTATAGTAAAGCTGCTAGCAAGGAGTTTTCTTGGTTTGGAAGGCATGCATGTGCAAACTTGCTCTTTTCAACTCTCTGTCTAAGATAATGAATCAGTAGTATGAATTAGGAGGTGGTTTTGTCTTTGGAAGCAACATGTCAACACTAGGCCCTGCCTAAAGGGAGGAAAAAAAGACAGAGATAGTAAAAACTATCAGCATTTATCCTATGATGACTTATGACACTTATCTGTGATTAACTCAGTGTTCTAGTACTTATTGCTCATTTAATAGGTGTGGTGTTTAATCTCAGATTCACTGCCTATAGCAGATGTATAGAGTATGACAGGCACTGTAGTTTATGATTGTGTGCGTTGCCGTGTCACAGGCAATAAAGTGGAACTAAAATGAACTTTGATTTTTTCTTTCTTTGTAATAGAGCAGGAAATTGCAGTCACCTGTCATGCTAGCAACATAAAGTTTTTTCTTTCCTTTTTTTATCTGGTAGGCCAAGTCATTCCGCTGGCTTCTCCCAGCCTGGCTGGCAGGTTTAATACCCAGTGTGCACACGTAGAAGCAAGCTGCAGGTACCACTGAAGGTCTGTAGACTTACAGAAGGTAAGAGTTGGTAATTCTGCCATTCTGACCTCTAACTTTGGCTCTGGTGGTCCTATAAAGGGAAATTATTTTCTGTGTGAAGTCAAGAGAGACTTCTTTCAGGAAGTCCTGACCAAAATGCTGTTGTGCCTGATCACCTCAAAAGATGTCACATTGTGTAGGCATGGGATTGAAATCCAGTAGCAGACTCTAAATTGCTAAAGTAGTTCAAATGTGTCGTGTGAGATCTCAGGTGCTTGTGGCACCAAATCAGTCTCCCTTGAGCTGATGATTTTCCAACCTTTGCTGCCTAGTTTATGCTGGGGAGTGTAGAAAGTAGAAACAACTGTTTTGTATTCAAATAAATTTGATTCATTCTTGTTCTGTGTTTTATGCCCCAGGCTCAGATGCATGGAAAGCCTCTGTGCAGCTAACAGCACTTTTGCACTGGACCTTTTAAGAAA
>WEZZ01021219.1:3083-23504 GCA_013400585.1 Chloropsis cyanopogon
CTCCAGGGACCCCTGCTTCCTGGCTGCTCCACATGGAGGGGTGCAGGAAGTGGGATGAGCCATGGGATTGGGCAGCGTCCCTGGGGGGGACCCCTGTGGGCTGCTTTTCTGGTGGCTCTTCAGGTCTTTTAGGCTCTTCTCAAGGAACCTGGGCTTCACTTCCTAGACTTCACAGCTTTTGGCACCTGCTTTTGCAGGTGTACAGCAACCCAGGGCTGAGCCACCCCTGTCTGCAAGACACCTTCCAAGTTCTCTCCCCAGTCAATGTACTCCCCTCAATCCTGCTCCCAGCACAGGGTCATTTCTCCTTTCCAGGGCAGACCCACCCCATCTCTGAGTAGGGCTTTTCCCCTTTAAACCCATTCTTTTGGCCAAAGGCCCATCCTTAGCCCTACACTTCCATCCGCCTCACTACCAGGAGGAGAAGACCCCAGCCTCGACATTTTTTCCCATCTGATCCTGGAAAGCAGAAAAATTTCTAGGTTGGATGCATGCAGCAGTCCCAATCCCTTATAGCCCTGGCTGAGTGACATGCCCAAGTATGAAGAGACAGATGGTGGTATAGGCAGGAATGGGACATGGAGAAGGGTGAATGGCTTTAAACTGAAAAAGAGAATAGTTTAGAGGAGATGTTGGGAAGAAATTGCCCCCTGTAAGTGTGGTGAGCCATCAGCATAGGCTGCCCAGAGGAGCTCTGGCTGCCCCATCCCTGGAAATGTCCAAGGCCAGGTTGGACAGGGCTTGGAGCAGCCTGGGATCGTGGAAGATGTCCCTGCCCATGGCAGGGAGTAGAATGAGATGAGCTTTAAGGTCCCTTTCAATCCAAACGAGCCTGTGATTCCATGATCTCCCCATCCAGCATCCTGACCCATCACATCATGCCGTGCATCACGCTGACCTCAAGACCCAGCTACTATGGGCTTCCAGTTCCCCCCATCCAACAATCTGTGCACATAAGGGGGTTGGGGTGTGTGCATAGAGGAGTTTTAATTAGCTAATAATCTTTAATAGGGTTTAATTGCCTTGTTATAAAAGGTAATTACAGCAATACATCAATTAGAGCTGTAAAATTAATGGATTTACCAGTTGTATTTATTGAGGAGCTGCGACTGGCAGGGTACAGCAGCCAGGGCAGCACTGGTGGTTCTGCTCTGATATCCAACAATGGGAAGGAGAGCAGCCACCGAGCCTCTCTGGCATGGATCCTGCCCCTCCACCCAGGACAACCAATCTGAGAACCACCAGCACCAGCAAACTGCCCCACGACCAGCAGCCAGGCAGAGCAGATGGACAGACAGGCCAAATGGGAATATGAGGGTCTGTAGGTGCAGGCTCAGGCTCATGGTGTCCCTGACATGTCCCTTGGGGACAGTGGAACAAGTCACCTCTGCTCTGCTGGAGAACCTGAGATGGAAGCAGCTCTGTCTGCATGTGCTGGGGCAGATGTCTGCTCACAGTAATGGCTATGGAGATGCCCATGTCCACCCTCATTCTCATGCTTCACTTTTAGGAGAAAAGCCAGCCCCATAATCCAGTGTCTGAATCTCTCTTCAGAAGACAGCAGGGACCCATGGGTGCAAGGACCTGTGGGTGCAGTAGCAGAGATGGAAGCCCACCCACACTGCCTGGCAGAGGGGAATGTACTCTGGAGTGTGCAGCTTGCTCCAAGCTCTCCCAGACCCTCCCAAACCCCGAGCACCAGTGCTGCAGTCAGACTGCCAAGTGGCAAGTGGTGACCCAATGGAAAATGCATTTCATGGCTTCCCACGAGCCCTCCCAAGGGGAGGGCTTTAAAGGAAAATCTGTTCTCGTGCCGTGTTGCTTTGTGGCTTCGTTATTCAGTTCATGGGTTAAGTACATAGGGGATCAGGGATGAGGTGCTGAGCCCTCCTACCCCTTTTCCAGCTTTTCTGATCCCTCTATCAAGCAGGATCAGCCTATTTTCTATAAAGTCAGTAGACACGAATATCTGCTCAAAATACCGCATTTCACTGAAAGAAGAGTTTCTGAATATAAGATCCCAAACAAGCCAGCTTTCTGCTCCCCATAGTCCCCAGCACTGCGGGGCTGGGGGTCACACTCACATTCTCATGACCAGTTTTCCCAAAGCAGTGAGCTTGACGCCTGCAGGAAAAGCCAAAAGACAATGGGCTGGCACGAGACCAGGCCAGCATGGGGCAGAGGGATGGAGGCTCACACACACAGACACAAGCCTGGGATGTGCTCCATTAAATGCCACTTTGGAACAGCCCCCAAACCTGCAGTGACTGACAGGACCATGGCTCATCCCCATCAATCCTGAGGAGAGACTCAGAGGAGTTAAAAAAATCCCTTTGCGCTTTGCCCAGACACCTGGGGCAAATTAGGGGAACCTCAGCACAGCTGGAAATTAGTCTTTGCTTCCCACACTGCAGCAGCAGAGTCGTCTCAGCCATGGAGAGAGCCGGGGATCTGCAGCAGTTGGTGCTCTCCATGGCAGAGCTCTCCACATGGCATGGTGCTCTCCACACAGTGCCTTGAGGCAGAGCAGGGACTGGGAGCTTCACAAATAAACCATCAGAGCTGCCTGCAGTGATTCCTGCCCAGTTGCACAGTTTGTGCTAGAAAAGGTCTAAAGCAGGGATATGCCTCAGGAGATTGCCAGGCAGGGATGGGGTGTCCCTTGGGATACTCCCAAGTAGGGATGAGCTAGTCAATGCTGGGGCTGGGAACCCCTCTGGAGCCCCCCAGCCAGTCCCGTGGCATTGCCTCTCCAGCCTGTGGCACGGCCAGGGATCCCAGGACAAGGATGTGATTTGCAGGGCAGCGGAGGTTTTCCTCCCACAGTCTGTGCCAGCTCACCCTGGCATGCAGAACACCGGAACCGCTGAGCCCCAGCAGGTCTGGCAGGCAGCACCACGGACAGGATGTGAATCTGCCTGTCCTCATCCCAGGCCAGAGGAATCCCCGGCCGGCAGCAGGGCGGCAGCTCACCGGTTTCCTTGCAGGGCAGTGGAGGTGCCAAAGGGATGTTTGTGCGGAATAGAGCTGGAGAGGATCCAGGCCATTGGCAGGGCTTAGCCCTCCCCAGTGCCCCACTGAAGGTGGATGAAAGCCATCCTGCCTCCAGGGCTCACCATAGCCCTGCTGAACTTGCCCAGCATCCTCCAGGATGCCAGCCCAGCCCCAAATCTGACCTGAGGGCCCAAGTCCCTGGGTTGGCAGGGCTCCTGGCACCTTCACTCTATGCCGGGGAAGCCCCAGGATGGGCGTCTTCCAATATAAGAAACTGCAGCCCAGGGCTGCTGCTGCTCCTGCAGTAAAACGTCCTTGTGCTCAAGGGTCTCCACCGCTTGGGGCTTTAAGGGTCCCACAAGAAAAATAATCTCCAGGAACAGCTTCAGGATGAACTATTCCCACCTCTAAGTGACCTCTTCCACCACCTCTTCCTCTTCCACACTTTGCCCGTGCTCACAATGTCCAGCTCTGCCCCTCTGCTCCAGCTGCAGGGATTAAAGTTCACCTTCAGCTGGGGGCTGTAGTGGAGAGCTGTCTCCAGGCCTGGCTCCCTCATTCCTGCTGCCCTGGGGACAGGGACAAGGCACGTGAGACACCTGGAGCCCCACATTGGCTGTGCAGCTATTCATATCCCTTTTCACTGCCTTTAAAAGGCAGAAAGGGGGAGAGGCCCTGGCATATCCCTCCTGGGACCCTTGGTGCAGAGGGGACAGAGCAGACACACTCCATGTTTCCAAACAGCAATCCCATCTCCCCAGCAGTTCCAGCTGAACAGTCCCCCAGCATGAACAGCAGTTCATGCTGTTCCAGTTCCTCAGGTAGTGGCACATCCTCTGTCCTTGGCAGCTCCTCAGGAAAGGGCCATGTCTGCAGATGTCCGTGACCAGCTGGAGCAGAGCACATGGACCATTTCACACTGGCAGAAGGAAATCAAGCCCCAGCAAATCCAGCTATCAGCATCTTTAGGTCTTCTTATGCCAGAGATATTTTATAAACTCACTGTTCCTCCAAACTCAGCGTCTTATCTCTGTTTGTCTTTTGACCACCCTGAATACAACAGCAATGAACACCTCAATGTCAGCACATCCTGCCACAAACATCTCAGACATTTTCTCATATGAAATATGGTGTTAGCTCATTTCAGCTCAGAATGACAGAGACATGGAAGTCTCCATTCTTACATTCTTTCCTTCCAAATCTGCCACCTTTGCTGCTGCAGAGGCAACTCTGAGCAATATTAACAGGCTCAGAGAGCAGGATTCCAAGGGGAAAACTGTAGAATTATGGAATATCCTGAGTTGGAAAGGATCCACAAGGATCATGAGACCAACTCCTGGCCCTGCACAGGCACTCCCACAATCCCACCGTGTGCCTGGGAGCATTGTCCAAATGCTCCTTGAGCTCTGGCAGCCTTGGAGCTGTGACCATTCCCTGGGGAGCCTGGTCAGTGCCTGAGCACTCTCTGAGGGAAGAGTCTTATCCTGACCCTCCCCTGGCACAGCTCCAGCCATTCCCTGGGGGGAATTCTCTCCCTGTGCCAAGACTCAGCGCTGGGGCTGCAGCCTCTGGGGAGGGAACCTGCACTGCCAGGCACTGATGGACACCAGCCCAGGGCATGGGCCATGGGGGCTGCTGAGCACATTTCCCCCTCTCCACACTCTGTATTTCCTGGAGATGAACCATTACTGCCCATATTCCATCAGCAGGAAAAGCTGCACAGGGCAAACCCTGCCAGCCCTGCCAGGTGTGTCCACAGCCACTTCCATTCGTTTCCATCCACAGTGCTTTCTGAAACAGGGCTGTTTTTCCTGCTATTCACTACACTTCTCCCTCCTGGCCCACTCAGTGTTGCCACTGGGGTGGAGGGCAGCATGATGTGGCCAGTTGGCTTTACCACATTTAGTGGTCCAAAAAGCCAAATTAAAAAAAAAAAAAAAATTGCACTCAAAATAGTACAAAACCTAAGTGCTGGAAGAGTCCCTCAGATTAAAAGAAAAACGAAAATGGGTTCATTTGTAGAAATTAGAGCGGGACATTGCACAAAGCTGTAGTCAGAGCATGGTGCAGAGTGGGGTGTGGGACTCACTATCACCCCTGCACAGGTAGAACAGCCCTGAGGCTGCTCTCATCCAAACTGGGAGGTAGAAGTCTTTTCCCAAAGCAGGGTGAACAAATCTGCCCCATGGAGAAAGCTCTATATGTTGGTTCCAGGGAAGGGCCTGGACCCCCAAAATGTCCACAGGGAGAGCCTGAGTTGTGGTTTGCAGGGGGAATCCAGGGCTGGCAACACAGGACAAAGCCAGAACAGCTCCATGGCCAAGGCTCACCTGTGCTGCTCATTGGAGCTGCTCCTGCAGCATCCCCAGGCCAGTGGACAGAGGAGCAGCTCAAGTTTTCTTAATGGGATTTGGATGTAAAAGGCAGTAGAGGCTGGAGATGAGCAGATTAACATCAAAGGAAAAATATGATAAAAAAGTGCTTCATCCAAGTTTGTCCCAGGCAAGGAGAGGCTGCGTGGCCAAACAGGCGCTCCCAGCCCCACCATGAATCACGCTTGTGACGAAGCCAGCAATGGGCTGTTTGTTTGCCTGTTGCCAAGAGCCCCGTGGCTGTGGCTTGGGATCTGGGAGCCCTGTGGTTCAGCCACTCTTTCAAGAGGGTTTGCGATGGGGAAGCTGGGGGATCCCTGCTGTGATTTGAGGGCAGAGCTGAGACCACAGGGTGGGGTTGGACGGGACAGGATGGGCTTGTGGTACCAGGAAAGGGGACTGTGCTGGCTGGAGACCCCAACTCCTGCAGAGAGCAGGAGGATGGAGGCTGTGGGGACCAGTGGCAGCAGAAGCAGACTGTGACACAGACCAGCCCCAAGAACCACTATACAAGGAGGGGCTGGAGGACAGATCCCACTGGGAATGACTCATGGACAATCAGAAAACACTCTTGGCTCCAACGACAAGGACAGAGAGCACCAAACTGCCCTCCTGTTCCATGCTGGAGGTGAGTTCCTCTTTCCACTGCCTCCATTTCTACCTTTTGCCCTTCTCTGTGCAAAGCCTGGCCCCGTTCACTGGATGCTCAGGTCTGCCTGGTCTGCAGTGCTCAGCCCAAATGCTAAAACATCCCCTCCACTCTCCAGTGAGGTATGGTGTCTTCAGAGCTCATCTTGGTTTCTCCATTTGCCAGACTGGGTTCAGCACATTCTTCCATTTTTCCATTCTTCCATTACTGTCTTAACACCTGGGGGTTTGTCTGCATAAAGATGGTCTCTTCAAGCATATGGAATCTCAGAATCACAAACTGATTGGGGTAGAAGGATCCTCGAAGCCCATCTTCTTCCACGCTTTAGCCATGGGCAGCAACACCTTCCAGTGGACCAGGTTGCTCCAAGCCCTGTCCAGCCCTGAACACTTCCAGGTATGGGACAGCCACAGCTTCTCTGGGCAACCTGTACTGGTGCCTCACCAGTCTCACAGGGAAGAATTTCTTCTTAATATCTTTTCTAAACCTACTCTTTTAAAGTTTAAATCTGTTGCCATTTGTCCTCTTTCCATGACCCCTGCTCCCACTGCCTGTCCATTTCCTTCTTGCCCTTTCAGATGACCAGCAGGTCTGCATTCAGCCATGCCAGTCTCTTGTCTTCCTTTTCTGATTTCTTACTCACGCGGATTGAGAGTTCTTGCCCTCTATGGAAGGAGTCCTTAAAGACCTGCTAATTCTGTTCTGCCCCCTTGTCCCTAAGGGCAGTTTCTTAGGGGTCCTATTGACCAACTCCTTGAACAGCTTGCAGTTTGCTTTCCTAAAATTCAGGGTCCAGTCTTAACTTGAATCTTTGCCAGGCCCACATCCCTCAGGGCTGTGAACTCCTCTGGTGCTTGGTCACTGCAGTCCAGGCTACCTCCAATCTTGATGTTGCTGATGAGCTCATTTGCATTGGTGATCAACAAGTCCCATGATATATCCTCTCTGGTAGGACTTCCATACATGGCCCCTTGCAAAGCCAAAACCTGCTCTCCTATGAGGATGCTGGAAATACCATAATGCAAATAAAGCAATGTATTATTAATGATTATTCAGCATCATCCACACTGCAGGCTCTGCATAAGCCTCTGTTCTGTCAAAGGATAAAAGGAGGAGGGTGGTGTGGCCCTGGCACAGGCTGCCCAGAGAAACTGTGGATGCCCCATCCCTGGAATTGTTCAAGGCTGGGTTGGATGGGGCTTGGAGTAACCTGGGATAGTAGAAGGTGTCCTTGCCCATGGCAGCATGGTGAAAGGAGATGGGCTTCAAAGTCTCTTCCAGCCCCAACCACTCTGCGATTCTGTAACCCCCAGGGTCTGACCAGTCGTGTGGTTTTGCTGTGACACACAGCTGGGCCCATCCTGGTTCCCCTCCCCTGGACAGTGAGAGCCCAGCCCAGGCACAGTCCCCATGGGACTGCCTCAGCAAACACACAGCAGCAAACCCTCTCTCACCCTCGGACTCGCACCCCCAGACCCTGCCCCCGCCTGCCCGCACCCCCAGACGCGCGGCCAGAGGGAGCCCCCAGTCCCCGGAGGTGATGCCAAGGTCACTGCCTGTGCTCTGCAGCTGGGTGGCCCGGCCAGCCGGGGGCCAAGGCTCAGCTGAGCACAGCCTGAGTCCCGGCAAGGCACAGGAGGGATCGGCAGCTCCATCTCGTGTCCGACGCCCGCAGTACAGAGCAGGGAGCCCAGCCCCGGGACGGCGCTGGCCACGGCGGCTCCTCGCCCCGCGTCCCGGCGGGCGGAGCCCACGGCCAGCTTCACCCTGTGGCTCCTGAAGGAGGCTGGGACTCGGGACACAGGTATCACTCGGATCTGCGAAGTCCTAGCCTGGACGCTCGGAGAGGCGTGGGGATCGTCTGGCTGCCATCCAGCCCTCAGGCTCCCAGCAGCCCAGGGCTGCTCGGCCGCGGGGATGCCACCCCCTCGCTGTCCCGTGCCATCCCTCAGCTCAGACCCCTTGCTCTGGGCGCAGAGCACGTGGCACCGAAAGCACAAGCATAGATTCATTTTTACAGGCACGGGGCCAAGCCTTAGAGACTGCTTCTCATTAGGGAAGCAGAGCTGGGAGTAAATGGTCCCGAGCTCCCATACTAGGCTGGCGTTTTCCCAGTGGGATGAGGAGAGAAGCCATCCCTCGCCGGGTCTGCGCTGCAGGCAGTACTTGTCCCTGAGGCACTGAACGCGCAGTGTGGGGGGAACATCCCGTTGACGCTGGCGTGGGGAGGAACAGCCATGTCTTGACCCAGCAGTGGAAGAGCAGTGGCAGCACAGCCTGTGCCTCTCTCAACCACCCCACGCTGCACTGGTTCTCCCGCCAGGCTTTTTGCCAACAGCAAAGAGAGGGGGAAAACTTTCCCGGACAGCAGATAGTCCCGGTGAGCCGCCCAGGAGACGGACATGCTGCCAACAGCATTGCCGGGTGGAAGCAGGAATCAGAAACCAGCTGCAACTCTCCCGCACGGAGTGAGCAAACGTGGTGCCACCGAAGAGCGGCTGGGACGGGACGGAGATGAGCACAGCACCCTGAGCAAGAGAACAGGGGAGCAGGGCACACAGTCCGTGGGAGAGGTGGGATGCAAGCGACAGCTCCTGCATCCCGGCCTCTCTGCACAGAACATGCAGGACACAGCTCCTGGCTCCCTGCTTCTGGGATAGACCCACAGTTCTTCCGGCCTCCCGGTGCCCTTCCAGCCCAGCTGCACAGCCCTGGCATCCTCCCCCGAGCAGAAAACACCCCTCTTGCTCTTGCCGGCACATCGCTGGCGCCGGGATCTCATTGCTCCCGCGGCGGAGCGCCAAGCGATCTGGATGGGAACAGTCGCAGGCTGAGCTGCAGGTGTTGGGCTGACGGCAGCACCTCCCACTGCTTGGGGAGCTGGCGGGGCAGCGCCAAGGCTGCTCCGGTTTCCAGAAACAAGATCCCCAGGGAGGCTACTGGCCCAAGCACCAACTGGCAGACGTGGCAAGCAGGGCGGTGGTGGCCCGGCAGTGAGGTGCTGCTCGGCTGCACCGCAACCCTGCCAGTCACAGGACCGTCGCCTTTTGAGCATCCCAAAGGACCGAGGGGGGCAGGAATGAATGAAGGGATTTTGGTGTTGCTTCAGCCAGATGGTCCCCAGCATCTGCCTGCTGGTACTGGCTCTGGGGCTGCTCCAAGGAAGGGAACAGGCCAGGCATGGCCCAAGGTGCCCACTGCATCTCCTGACAACGGGGTCAGGAGTGACCCATGTGTCCTGGAAGGATGGGAGGGGCCTCAGACAGCTGGGAGGAGTGGGTCTTTGCCCAACTGAATTCTTGCCATGTGCAGGAAACTCCTCCCGGCTCTCACCCACCCTCTCCAAGGCAAACCTAAGGCGGAATTTGAGGCAGGAGCACGGTAAAACCTGGGGTCAGCATTGCTGCCCTGGGTGCTATCCCCTCTCCACAGCCTCCTCCTTTGGCATGGCACAGGGACAGGGTGACACCGTCCTGAGCCACCTCCCTGCCTCCGAGATGCTGAAACTAAGGAGTGGGAGGCTTCAGCCACTGTGGGGTGCAGTGGGGGTCTCCTGGATTTGCCACAGCAGGAGCAACGTCTGCCCTGTGCTCCACAAAGGGGTCTGAGCCCATGGCAGCACTGAGTGGTGAGACACGACAGCTGGGGCTGTGGAAGCCTCAGGAATTGCCTCCCAATCCCCTTCCCCTTTCCCTGCTGGCTGTGTCCACGTGACAAACACAGATCCCCCGTGCATTTGGTGCTGCCCTGTGCCCCACGGGTGGCCGGGACTCAGGGAGCTCCCGAGAAGCAGAAGATGTTCCCACAGCCGAGGCAATCCCGGCATTTTGGGAAGCATGCAAGCAGTCTGCAGCTCACGCTTGGATTTACACCACTTGGATGGCCCTTTGGTGCTTGCCGGGGATCCGGCCCTTTGTCAGGCTCCGAAATGATCCCAAGCCCCCCTGCTTTGTTATTAAATCAAATCCATCTGGCCTCGACCACGGACGGTTGTTATTCGAGATCCCTCTCCTAGAGGAGCTGGGATTAGCTCCGGGCATGGGGGATTCTCCCTCCCTCCCTCCCTCTCTCCCACAGCTCCCAGCTCTCCTGCCTCTCTCTTTTGTGTTTCTCCACTTCTCGAGGAGCAGGGGGAGGCGCGGGGGCGTTCGGCAGCTTTTGTGCAGCGCGGAGCTGGCTGCACGGGTGTCCCCGCAGGACCGCGGTGACACCGCGCTCCCGGTGGGTCCCATCTGGACATACTTGCGCCCCACCTACCCACACCAGGGCAGCCGGAACCCCCCGAACCCTGGGAATGCCACAGCTGGCACGGGGTGACAGTGACATGAGGCTTTGTCCCAGCCACCTGCCACCCCCATTTTTGACCCCAAGCAGCCGAAACGCTGCCGGGAGCTGCTCTCCCCAGGGACATGCCGGGCTGACAGGGTAATCCCCTCTCCCAGCCCCACAGAGCCCATTGCCCCAGGAGAGCAGGGTGAACTGGAATGATGTGGGATGTGCTACTGCGGAGCAAGTGCTTTTAGCTTTACAGCAAGTGCCTTGAGTGCTGCAGCTTGTCCGGGTGTTGTTGCTGGTGTTCCTTAAGGCTGCAGCTTCCAAACCCCCATTGAGGAGCTGCTGGATCGAGGCTTTGGCTTTTGGAACCTTCATGAAGACGATGGATTTCCACTGCTCTGACAACACAGAAAGCAGTGGGCAAATTAATTGGTGATGACCTGCCAGCAGGAGGCAAAGGCAGGGCATCCAGCCAGTGTGGGGATGTGTGTCTGCTCCTGGTGCAACCCTTGGGGCCACCTGGACCAGCAAGGATAAGGTGACAGCATGTCTGGCTCCAGCCCTCCAGGGACTCCTTTAGGTTAGGCAGATGGAGCCCGTGATCCCCATGGGCTCTCCAGTGCTGGATCTTGTGTTCTGGCTGCCAGCAATTAGTGTTCCAGCTTGTTTTGGAGTGATCAGTGGGTATGGACTCTCCCTGAGAAGTGCTGGGGCTCAGAACATGCCCTGACAGACCGCTCCTGGCTGAGCTTGACCATGGCCTCTTGCATCTCCTCTGCTGTAAACTTCTCTCACAAGTACACAGCCCAACATGCAGGTACCTTCACCATCAACAGGGTACATGGTCTCCAGCAAATGACACCCCCAGCCCCTCGGCCCTCCGAAAGCTGTGTATGAGGCACATGTCTCCTGGGAGTAGCGACTGTAGCAGTGTGGGGTGAAGGCCAGCTGGGCACAGGGCCAGAGGGACATGATGGGTCTGAGGCCAACTTTACGCACGGGTTCAGTGTTTAAACCCCTTTAGTGTGTAAATCTACCAAGCAGTGTGCACATGTTACCTTCCCTGCCTTGGCAAAGCCTTCACCACACCCCAGAAGAACCAACCCCTGTGTTTCCCTCTCACCACAGGGGATACCCGTACCAGAGCCTGTAGACAACCTGAGACTGGACAGTGGCACCTGAGCATCCCCGATGGTCCTTCCATCGCCCCTGGGTCCATTGCGGCACCTGCCAAAGCCCAGAGCTTCCCTGCACGTCAGCAGCAGCCCCCAACTCACTGCAGACCCCCTACAGCCAGGTCTGCTGGACTTCAGCCTGCCTTCCAAGTCCTGGTCCTTCTGCAGTTGACTGGAAAACATAAAAGGAAACAAGGCCCTTTCTGAGGGAGCACTGGAGTCCAGGGAATCAGCAAAGTGGGAATTAGCTGTAGCGCCTTCACTCCTGGGTCGCACAGAGGTACAAACATTACCACACCTGCTCTGCTCTCCTGGGGCATCTGCAGCATTTAGGCACAAAGTCTGCATCCCGCAGGAACTTTTCAATGGCACAAGGGACTCTCCAGTGACAGAGATGGGGCTCTCATCTTCCCTGCATGGTTCTGCTGGTACCATCCCCTCAGGGACCAAAGCACAGCCCCCTCCATCACCCAGCCCTGTGGTAGGCTGCCAGCCCGTTTGGGAAGAGATGGGAACGTGTCCACTTGATGTGCCTGAAAAGCAGCACACATCTCCCTGTTGCTATGGAAACACTGCTTTTAAAGCAAATTAATAATAATAATTAACACGATCTATTAAATAATGGTAATAAAAGTGTTAGTAATGACTTGTAATTGGTAAAGCACTCGGAATAATATACACTCACCCTGTGACCTGTTCCCAGTGCAGGAACTGGAGCCGGGGGTGGCATCTCCCACCCGCAGGGGAGTCCCGGGTGAGGGCGAGTGCCCTCTGCCTTCAGTACTGTACAGGCAGGAGCTTAGTGGGATTCAGTGAGGGATCAGACTTTTATCTGGATAATGAGGATGTCTAGACTGATAAGAAGAAGGGGTAAATTGGCTCAGGGCCTGATTCTGCCTTGCCGTGTGCTTGGCGCAGCAGCATGTGGTGGTGGTGCCCAGGCAGAACTGAGGTGGGTTGAGACCGGGAGTCTACGCCAGGCTAGACAAAGACCTTGTTCCTCCCGGTTTTTAACCTAGAAATCAGAGTACTTCCAGGACGGTCAACCCCTGGGAGGCAGAGGTGAGGAGAACTCTAAGAAACTTTTAACATGCTTGAATTCAGCCTGGAGAAGAGAAGGCTCCAGGGAGAGCTTAGCGCTGCTTCAAGTGCCTAAAGGGGCTCCAACAGAGCGGGAGAAGGACTTTGGACAAGGATCTGAAAGGACAAGACAAGGGAGAATGCCTTCCCACTACCAGAGGGCAGGGTTAGATGGGATATTGGGAGAAAATTGTTCCCTGTGAGGCCTTGGCACAGGTTGCCCAGAGAAGCTGTGGCTGCCCCATCCCTGGAGGTGTCCAGTGCCAGGTTGGACAGGGCTTGGAGCAACCTGGGATAGTGGAAGATGTCCCTGCTCATGGCAGGGGCTGGGACAAGATGAGCTTTAAGTTCCCTTAGACCTTGGTTGCAGCCAAGGGGATGGGGCAGCCACAGCTTCTCTGGGTCCCTATGCTCTGTCTCTCACACATTGGGTCCTTGTGTCCCACTCATCAACCTACACCATCAAAAGCAGTGTCCAGAGCAGAGCAGTACAAGGCTGAGCCCAGAGACATGATAAAACATTCTCTTTTCAAGCTGTGAGATGCTTCCAAAAGGATCTGGAATTGCAGAGAGGAAATAAATGCAAAGACCTGACAGTGTCACCCGCCTGTTTGTGCCCAAAGTCCCTGTGCTGACAAGGTCTTCTCTGCACGGCAGAGCAAGGACCTGCTCTCTCAGAATCACTCAGCATTCCCGCAGGAGCCTGCCCAGACAAGCAGAGACAGGAAGTGAACGCCTGGGAAAACCTGGCCCTTGGTTTAGGTGCCTGCATGAGAATGAACTACTTGGAAAAGCAGGTCCCCACTGTCCCTGCTGTGCCTCTGGAGAGGTATCAGCCACCCCTGGACTGGCATAAGCAAGTGCAAAGCAGCTAAAAAAGAGCCAAGATGTGTTCCTTAGACTTTTCCCAACAAGGTCTGACATCCAGGCTACCAGGCCATGCAGGATGCCAGAGGAGCATTAGGATTGCAACACACCTGCACGGCTCAGGCTCCATCCCAGCCTGAGCACCCGGCAGCAACTTCCACCATGAGACTAAAATTAGCACTGACAGGAAGAGGTCTGGAGCACGACAAGATGATTAGAGCCTCCCTGGAAAGGAGGCATCACCTGCAACGTAATGACTTTCCTCATCTCTGTCAAAATGTGCAACAACCGTTGTAGAATATGATGGGGAAAAGTGAGGCAGTGAGACAGGGGAAGGTGCTTCCGCACAAAATTGGAGTGATAGCACTTGTTCAGAGGAGGAAAAACAGGATGCTGGCTCTCTGGACTACACCCTGGACCTGCTGCATGACTTCAATCAAATTGCTTAGAAAGACACAAAAGACTTAAGGATCATGCATGCCAACTTCACCTGAGATTTATAAACAGCAAGGAAACATCCAGATAAAAGGTAAAAAATCTCTTTTACATGTATTTAACTGTATATGCTGTTAGAGTGAATAATCAGTGTCACTCTTCTCTGGCACCAAATCCATGCCTCAAAACTCTTTGTTGGCCTTGTTTGGCTAAAAATAGCCAACACCATGCACATCCATGTTCCTGAAAGAATGGTATTTCACTGGGCATCACCCCTCCTATAAACTTGCCCTGTTTTCATTTAAAATAACTCATAACTAGAAAGAGCATTAAAAGTGGGTGCACTGAGCCTCCAAGTGGGAATATGTGACTGTGCTGAGGGAGCTCGTGTAGCTCACGGAAATGCCAGTGCCACCCTTGTTGCACCTAGTGCAAGTTGGTTTGACTCCATGACTCACATTCTTGTCTTGAAACTGGATATTGTAGAATCATAGAATCATGGGATGATTAGTGTTTGACAGGACCTTAAAGCTCATCAAGTTCCATCTCCCTGACATGGGCAGGAACACCTTCCACTATCCCAGGTTGCTCCAAGCCCCATCTAACCTGGTCTTGAACACTTCCAGGGATGGGGCATCTGCAGCTTCTCTGGGCAACTTGTGCCAGTGCTTCACCTCCTTCATAGGGAAGAATTTCCTCCTAATACCTAATGTAAATCTCCCCTCTTTTTTGTTTGAAACCATTTCCCTTTGTCCTCAGAATCTGGCCCATCCCTCTCTCTCAGGTGGACCCTTATAGACAGGGCTTGTTTGTCAGGATAACAGGAGACAGGCAAGTCCCTTGGATGAAGCTGCCATGTTTCCCTTCAAGATCTCCTGGACAGACATATGTGCACACGCGCTGCACAGCTTGACAGTGAACGTGCAGTGAATCCAACACATCCTGGACGTGTTGGATTTGCTGGGCACACATGGACCATCTGGCCAACACATGGGCCTCGGGCTTGACATGTCCAGGAAGCATCTGACTGATGGTGGGTGCAGCAGGCAGGCAGTGGGAGCACACACAGGAAACCAGCCCCACTGGCACCATGGTGGAGTGGGTGTGATGCTCACGGAGCTGATCTGCGGCTGTGCTGGCATTTCTGGCTGATGGAGAATCAGACACAGGTAAATGCCAAAACCCCAACATGCCCCTGGACAAAATTCAACAGAGGACATACCTGAGGAAACACATGGTAACTCCGGTGTTCTAGAAATTGAAATTGGGAATGATCTGCTTGCAGAAGATGGGATTCCAATGGGAGAAAAATGCATTCCTTGGAAAATAAACTACATGCATAAGCAGCAGGAATAAGGGGAGAGTGTGACCTTGAAATTGAACACCCCCTTTTGATCCCAGACCTAAAATTATCCAGATTTCAGCAGAAGTTTCTTCAGCAACCTTAGTGAAGTTTTTAAAAACAAACCCATTGTGGCTAGAAGTCCAAACCCTTTACGTTATGAACACAACCAAGTCTGCCAAGGGTGCGGCACCCACGATCCCAGCGCCAGATTGTCCCTGTAGCTTAGCACCCATCTGCAGCCAATATGCTGAGCTCTTAACAAAATTGAGGGGTTTTAAAATCTGGTCTCCTGGACCTGATCCCATGGACCTGGGCTCACCAAAACCAATGGACTTCAAGGAGCTTTGGATCAGGCTTTGCGCTAATTTACTTATCTCATAGAACAGCTTAATTAACAAATGTTTGCAAAGCACTTCAGGATCCTTCCACGGACACTGAGACTCCTCTTGCTGCCAGTCCCATTGACAAAGCAAAGAGGTTTAATGTCAACAGGCAGCAGATGAATTGTATGGACAGTGACGGCCATAGACGGGGATAGAGGGACATCCCGGGTGGATTGGCCACCACAGAGCGCAGGGTCCCCCCCAGCATGTAGGGCTGTGGGCTCAGAGTGGAAGGGAGCCCTTACAGCTTTCCAGCATTTGGGACATTTCTGTTTCATGTGCAGCTAAGCAGTTCTTGAAATGAGCTGTCCAGGGACAGGGATATGACATCTCAAAGCACTTGTGGCAATGGTATCCCAGCTTGAGCTTTCTACCTTGGGATAATCTATGATTCTATGCAAGATTAAAATGAAGAAAAGCCTAAGAAAGGTGTCCTGGTTCCAAGCAGGTGTTTGGTCCCCCTGTCCTCCCCACCATCAGCTCATCACCTCAGTCTATGGGATGCGGGATGCTTCCAAAGCATTAAATCTTTCTTAGCAGCTGCCACCTTTCCCCCAGACTTGGGTCTTGTAAGTGGGCAGAGGGATGCAGCACTGGGAAGTGCCAAATTCAGCTTCACATTGATGACACAAATTCATCCAGAAAGTTTCTGTCTATGTTAGCTCTTGATGGTGACTCTAAGTCGCTGTTTTGCCTAAGGACAGGCTGCTGGCACCTCCTCAGTCAATGTCAGCTTTATTCCTGCCTCCCACAGAACTTTCTGTCACCAGCCGTGGCTCCTGGCCACCCCTCCTCGATGGCTCTGGAACCGGCAGCAGCTGCAGTTTACAGTTTCTCCCTTTTCTTTGATCATTCTGCAGCCTCCTGCCTCGGGAAGGGGCACGTGATTCCGCTGCCTGATCCTGACCTCTCCGCTCGGAGGACTCCGCCGCCGTCCCTGGCTTTAATTAATACTTTTTTTCCCCCCTGACAGTAATTCGGGGATGTGGATGTTAAAACATTTGTAAATACCCGCTTTTTAACTAGAAACACTGTGTTTCTGCCAAAACCTCGGCAGGGGTGTTTACTGAGTGGATATAGCCATGCACAGACTACACCCATGGCAAAATCCTCACTCGGAATCCAGCACTACCTGCCCCCCAAAAATAACCTTTCACCCCTCTGTCCAGGTAGTTGGGAATGATCCAGCCCCCAGCAGCTCTCTGATGTGAGTCCCTATGACCTACTCCAGCTCATCAAGCTGGCCCAAGCCACCTGGCAGAGCTAACTTTAACCTGAATTACTCCTGAAATCCAGCTTCCCCAGAGGCAGCGATGCCAGACGGGAGGTAAGATCATTCCCAAGCAGCTGCTATCACTGGGAAGAGGATCAAAGTCTTGGTTGTAGCCCAGCTACGCCCCCAAAATATTGTATGAACTGAGAGATGCTGCTATCAGGGACCCATCAGGATTAGTCACTGCCTATGTTGCCAGTTCCTGTGATTTTTCTAGGAGCATTTCTGGTTGCCTTAAATTCCCAGCTCTGTGAGTCATGTGAATCTGCGTGAGTATGAATTTTTGTTTTTTAAAGTAAGTTTCTAGACCTTGTGGCTGTGCAGAAAAGCAAGGTGATGTAACCAGAGTGAAATCCAACAGCCCTGGGAGAAGGCAAATGAAAAGAAACTCAATTTTCAATATTTTTTTTGGAGTCACACCAACTTTTTATTCTGTTTGGTGATTTCTGGGCCTGGCTCATGATGCTGGAATGCTCAGAGCTGGAGGTCCATAGTTTTTCCCACTTTTCCTTTCACTTTCTGATTTCCAGGGCACTTTCTTCTCCTGAGACCTCCATGACAGAGCTTAAAATAGAGGTGGAAGCAAAACCATGTCCCTAAAATGACGTGCTGCCTCCAGAGCAAGCATTGTTATCAGCCTCACGCATGAGATCCAACTTAGACAAGTGAAAAGTCCACGATTTACAGGGCAGAACACAATAGTTTCCACCACCAGCACATGGGCACACACACGATCCTTGCCCGCACTGGGAACACCCCTGCATGGAGACATGTGTGCACACAAATACCTCATACACAAACATGGGTGGATTATGGACATATTTCAATGTACATAATTCTATGTGTTTGCACCTATAACACATGCTTACACAGACACACACGAGGGTTTCACCTGATTGTAAGCGTGGAATGAGCCATAGCCGGCAGGTCTGTGCAAGGGAGCCAGCAGTGTGTGTGTGAATGTCCATGTGCATTAAATGCACATTTTCGGCCATTTAATGGGGCACACCCAGCCAAGTGCCTGTGTTAAAACTTGCCATGTGATGTGTATGTGCCCTATGGAGCCACCATCCATCACATCTCAATACAAACAGACGATACCTCTTAGAAGAAGGAATATCCCAAACTGCCACGAAGGAAAACATCCCAAACTGCCACTCTCAGGAGTCCCATCACCACACAATGGTGAAAAAAGAAATACAGCCTAATTCAAGAGACTGTTCTGCAACCATGACCAAACTGAGCTGCATGAAACACAGCAGTGGGTGCGTTCTCCTGCCTTTAGCTTTACTTTTTCCCCTCTTTTTTGTGCACACTTACAGCATAACCTCCACAAGCTCTAACCCACAGGTGCTCCATGCCACAGAGGGGACTTGCCAGCAGCAGCCCCTCCGGCTGGCGTCCCGGCATCTCCCTGAGTTTGTACTACATATCAGGAAACCTGGATGCCAAAACCAAACTGAAAGCAAAAATTTCCCTTTCCCAAAGGGCCTGGGCAAACTCACAGGGAAAGCTCCAGCAGCACCTTACCGGCTGAGTCAGTGGATGAGCCATCTCCTTGTGCTGGGTGCCCCATCTGCCGAGTTTAGCCGCAGCTGAGATCTTCTGCTGGTAGACCCAGAAAGGGGAGGGGAGGGGGAAAGAAAAAACCTTCCTGTAAGGATCCCAGAGCCAGAGAGAGCAAATCATACAGGATACAGTGGGGGGTAGAACGGTCCAGCCCCGGTGACAAGGCACCAGTGCCACCACCCCCCAGCCCTCGCCGCAGCCGTTGCCATTGCCAGAGCTGTAGCGCAATGTGGCTCGGCAGGAGCCTCGCATCCCTCTGCATTGTCCCTCTCCAGTGTGAGCTCCAGCAATCTCATTTCATGGGAGACATCTGGTTTGATTCAAAGAGAAGAAAGGGGCGAGGGGAGAACCGCGCTCACACACTCACCGCCCAGCTCGGCTGGCTGGGAGCTGGCGAGCAATTGTCAATGCTTCCCTCCATGCTGAATCCTCCTCATTTCAATGAGAAAGGCCAGCCCAGGGAGCAGGGCTGCCCCACGGCCCGCCCAGCATTCCCGGTCTGCAGGAGGGGGCTTTACTAGGGCACAGAGCCAAGGGTGGGGAGCGGAGCCCCAGCAGCCGTACCAAGCCTCGCTGTGCCTTGAGCCACTACAAGGCCTTGGGGGGCTGGGGGGCTCCGCCTTCTTGTTTTCCATAATTCCCAGGCCTGGTGGACATGCAGTATTGTGCCTCAAATGCTTGTGGCTCTGTCGGGGGGTCTTCCCATTGCAAGATTGAAGTCCTCATGTTTGTGGGAGCTTCCTTTTGGAAGGCCATGTCTTTCTTCATGAGGACAAAGCAGTGAGCTCCTTGCCCATGGGAGGGGGGGGGTCCTGCCCCATTGTCCCACCATTCACCCCACTGACCCATGTGCCCTGCTAGCCTGTACCCAAACACTTCCACCCCAAGGTGTCCCTGCTGAGACACCACTCCTCCCAGGGATCCCTGTTGTGCCTGCGGGTCTCTGGATGGATTCCAACCCTGGACACCTCTGCAGCACCCCTGATGAGTAGGCAGCAGTAGGTCCCCACACAAACCCTCCTTCACCCATGACCCCTCCACAGTGATGGGCACATTGTGGGTCCCCACATAGACCCCTTCGACTCATGACCCCTCCATGCTGGGTGCACCCAGTGGGTCCCCTCACAGACCCTTCTTTCCTGTGATCCTTCTCTGCCAGGGGTGTGCACAGTGAGTCACCCATGGAACCCAGAGTGGGTCCCCATGCAGGCCCTACATCTGTGTCTCAGTGGGTCCCCATGCAGCTCCCTTTCACCCACCCATTGCATGGTGGGTCCCCAAGAGTCCCCTCCACACGTGACACAGGGAATCCCACTGCAGCCCGCTCCACCCACTGCACAGTGGTCCCACCATAGTTCCTTCCACCCATGGCATGGCTGATCTCCTTGCATCGTCCTCCACAGTGGCTTCCCACGCAGTTCCCTCCACCCGTTTGTTGCATGGCTGGTCCCCTCACACCTCCCAAATCCGTGCCACGGCATGTACCCCACTCCTCACACCCATGTTGTGGCATGTCCCTCTGCAGCCCCTACTCCGGTGACATGGTGGATCCCCCTGTATCCCCCTCCACTAGTGGCGCCGCGTGGTCCCCCTGCAGCCCCTACATCTGTGACAGAGTGTGTGCCCCTACAGCCCCTCCATCCACTGCACAATGTGTCTCCCCACAGCAGCCCTCCCTCCGTGTCCCAGGCGGTCCTCCACATCACACTACACCCATGTCACCGTGGGTGCCCGTGCAGCCTCTCCACTCGTGTCACCGTGGGTCCCCTGTAGTCCCCATCACCGTGTCACAGCCGGTCTCCCCACATCCCACATCCACTCGTGTCACCGTGGGTCCCTACATCCCCCTCCCAGTGTCACAGCGGGTCCCCCTCCCCATATCGTCCCCGCGACCTCCCGCCCCCGCTGCCCTGGTCCTCGGCACCCCGGTCTCGCCGCCCCGGTCCCCGCCGCCGCGGGCGGGGGTGTGCCGCGACCGGACTACATCCCCCATCAGCCCGCGGG
>WEZZ01021221.1:1481-20522 GCA_013400585.1 Chloropsis cyanopogon
ACAACCATGAAACTCCTTAAGAATCACTGAAATATTTCATAAACCTAGGCCATAACTATAAATGAGAGGAAAAGAGAGTTGTGATGACAAATTCATTGCTGCTTCACAGTTAAATTTGAAAGCTGAAGTGTAAGAAACCTTCCTCTTAGTTAAAATCTTTTTTTTTCTGATATTTACATTTATTTATGATTAATTTTCACTATTTTTACAACAAAAGTAGCACTTGAAGAAACATCAAATCTTTGGGCACTTACATACTGATTATTCCATGCAAATAAAATCTTGTCTTTGTAAGCATTTACTAACATTTATTTTAACTGGAATGACCCCACCACCCCCCTCCCAATGACTTAATTATTGAATTTCTTTTAAATACCTTGACACCTATATTTGAATATTTGATACCTCAAAATCTGGCACCAAGTTTAGTCAAGTCATCTCTGGCTTAATTAATGGCTACATTAATGTAAGAAAACAGAGTTCAATTATTCTGGTAATATTCGACATCTTTATTTCATTAATAGAAAATTTACCATCCAAATGTGTCTTTCTCTTTTCATTGTCTGCAAAGAGGCCTCTGGCAACCATCTTAGAAGAAGACACTCAACTTTCCACTTTCTAAAATACGGGTAGGTGAAATCTTCCCTAAGCACCATTCTGAGGTCATCCTACTAGATGTTGAATAGACTTAGTCCTGCCTGGCTTGCAAGTCAAATGGCATCAAGCCTTTTGTCTATATTCTTACACAGTACCTCAAATGTTATTTCTGGATCTCATTACATACCTGTATTTGCTTCAGATGCACATTTTTTTTCCCTCAAGTTTTTACTTTGTGTGGTTAACTAGAAAAAAATAGTTAACCAGTAAGTATTAATATTTTATTTTAAAAAAAAAAAAAAAGAAAAAAAAAAAAAAATAAAAGGCAAGTAAATAACAAACAAGCAAAACAAACAATCACTTAACCAAAAGTAATTGTTTTGATAATGTGATATTGTTCTAGACTATGTCTAATTAGGCAGGCATTTTTTTCACTTTTAAATAGAAGTCTTCTTTAATTAAGAATATTTTGGTGTATGTAGAGACATGTTTCTTTTAACAATATTTCTAGGCAAGTATGTCATAAAACAAAATTTTCTTTAAACAAGATTTTTTTTTTTTAGTAGCAACATCAAATCATCATGGTACAAAAGCAAAGTGTAAGCGGTATGCATTACAAGGTGATGTGGTGAATTGGCATGTAACTATGGTAATGATTATCACTTTTACCCTTATCACTCCAGTGCATTGGCATCATGCCAGTTGTCTTTATGTACTGCAGGGCCCTCATTCTGCAAATTGAAAAGCATTCTAAAAAGCATTTATGCATTTATTTCCTAATCTCACTATCCTCAGTTAGTCATTGCCAGATCCATTGGACTTGACATAAATCACATGTCAAACTTTAAAATATTTAACATTTCAAAATATAATGCTCAAGAATATGTGCCATAATCAGTTTACAATTACTTACTGTTTAACTCTGTGCCATTAACAAGCCGCTCTTCCATCCATGCATTCCTGGAGGAAATAAACTGGATACATACTTTAAAGTGAGAATACCAGACTGCAAACAGAAACAAAGCCTGTTTTAGACTTCTGAGAGACACCCATTTCAATACTTTGCATTCAAGCTATTGTCAATAATAATGAGAATTTTATCCAAACTACACTATAGTAACAGCAAAGAGAGAAAATATCCTATCTATAACTTCATAGATTATACAGGTTAAATACCCTCAGAAGATGGATTCTCATCGAAAGATGGATTTCAACAAAATATGTATAAATACATGCACTTCAACCATTAAACTAGAAAGGACAAGAAGACCAAATCTATCACAACTTCTGAGAAATTACTCTGTGTGCGATAAAGGCCCTTAATGTCAGCAGATGGATCATGAATCTCAAATGGACAGAGAAGCTTTTTCCAGACCAGAATGAAGTGCCTCTCTTTAGGAAATGAAGCATAAGGCCTGCAGTTCTTCTCAGAACTCTCTTCCAGCAAATCATTTCTGCTTAGTTCAGTAGCCTAACTTCATGGATTACTTTAGGTCTGTAACAATCCTCAAGCACTTCAAAGGGGCTTGGGCACTGAAAACAGAGTATGTATTCTATTCCACGGCAAAATATATGGAAGAACAAGAATGTCTGCACCAGGCATTTTTAGACCTACCTCCAAACCAAAGGCTTTATTGTCTAATGGCCAAGAGTTTCTTATCAGTTTTGTGTAACCTACTTGTTAACAAATTAGAGAAAATACTGCTCTGCCAGGCTGTTCTGCTTTCTGATATTTTAAATGTACATCTAGATGATTGTTGAAAATTTTTTCCTCTTTTTTTTTTTTTTTTTTCCCTTAGGAAATAGGAACTCAGAAATCTAATATTGCTTCAAAGTTGTAACAGTTAAAAAACACTAGTGTGCTAATGGTTTGGGGGTTTTTTTGGTACTGGTATAGTTGTTTATTTGTTGGTTGATTTGTGATTTTTTGTTGTTTTGTTTTGTGGGTTTTTTGTGGGTTTTTTTCGTTTTGGTTTGGGTTTTTTGGTTTTTGTGGGTTTGTTTTTTTTTTTTTTATTTTTCTGTAGTAGTATAATTTGGAGTAGTGAATCATCATGGAATGGAATAAAATTGAATTCAGCTTCTAAATCTGCTAAAGCCAGTAGTTCCTGTGTTTTAAAAATGCTCATTCAGAGCAGACACTTCAGAAAGGCAGATTTTAATCTGATATATATCCTTATAACACCACTGTGTGATTTTATTTTTGCCTGTTTTGAAATTGAAAGTTCTGTAGAGATACCCATGGAGAACAAGATTCTTCACTCAGCTGTCATACATGCAGAATTTATGCAGAGATACATTCAAGTACAAGCTTGAATCCAGCACCTGTGTAACTCATAGTTATGTCTTGGGGTTTTTTTTCGTTTTAAGCTGTGGTCTGCATGGTGGGCTGACCTTGGAGGGATGCCAGACCTTCACCCAGCCCCTCACACCCACTCAGCTGTTCTCTTACACCCCCTGCTCAACAGGACAGGCAGAGAAAATAAGATGAAAAAGCTCATGGATCAAGATAAAGACACAGCTTGTGTGTTGCAGGGGGATGGGGAATAGAGGTTGCAGTCAGTCCATAACAGTTCTCCTTTGAGGCTCTCTGCTCATCCTGAAATTGGGAAGTGCAGTAACTGCACCAAAGGTATAATCAATTTTTTTTCATTAAACAATGTCAGTATCATGGCCCTGGTCCAAAATGCCTTTTTTTTTCCTGCCTCCAGATAATTATATTAAATCTACATCATTTTATGTGAATTTTCAGGGTCTCTGAGGGTACACAACAATGATTGTCGCTTTTCCATCATATCATTGTATTTTTCATGAAAAAAATATGAAATTTTCTGTAGTAAAAAAAGCTAGGTAAAGTCTCCATAAGGTTTGGACATGTTTATAGGAGTTTAATTTAATCACATCCATTAATGGTTTCTCATTAAAGCTTCTTTAACTACAAATTTCAACTTTTAAATAGAATGTAACAAATAAGAGTTTTTTGAGCTAAATGAACTCATTTTGAAACGTGGAAGCAGATATGGCACTGTAATTTGCCTTACTTTTCCAGCTACAACCATTCAAGGCAAGACTGTCAACATAAACATTTCTAGGGTAAGGAATAGATCTGGTTAACTTTAATTTGTTCAAAATCTGATTTATTTTGTTGTCTGTATCACAGACTATTCAAGAAGCTGTTAGTATAGAAGAAACCAGGAAGGATTTATACCTAACTTTAAGCAGGACAGATTTTCATACTTGTATATGAAATACTGTTTTTGCTAAATGCTTCAGATTTCTGTTGCATTTACATGTAAAAGTATTGCTTATTTTCACTTCCTGGAGTCAATATAATTATTATTCTTGCTACTAAAAAAAATCTGCTATTATACATAACAGGAAATTTTTATGTCCATGTTCGAAATAATTACATCATTTATATTTTACATAATTTACTTTTTTTATCTTTATTTTTTGTCTCTGTTGTGGCTACCAGAAGTAAGTTTCTGGACATGTAGTGCTGGCAGTTCAAAGCAATACCTGTCTTTCTAACCAGACACAGCTTCCACTGACACTGGACAGATCAAGACTGAATCTTAACAGCTCAGCCAACGCCAAAACCACTGACATAACTTGAGTTCAGCAGGCTTTGGATCAGGCTCAAATGCCCATGTTTTTCCATCTTCATTTTCCTCAGGCAAGCAAGTCCTTGCTTGCAGGAAACCCATCTGGTTCTGTTGTGTAGGAGATGGCTGCAGGAGGTCAATATGTGGGGAGCTCAGGCTGGTGCAGAAATGTCTTCTGATCCCCAGGAAGCCCCAGGGCAGCACAGCCCAGCCCAGCCCAGCTTTACCAGCCTCTCACGCGAAGAAGTTAAAGCAGCTCTGGGCAGTAGCTGAGCAGTGGTTAGAAAGAAGTACAATTGAATCTTCCTTGTTTCTCATGGATCAGAAAAAGAGATGTTCATTTAGCGTATGTGCAGGAGAAAGACTGTGCTCGATGTTATTTTAATGTACTTCTGTCAAAATTGTATTTGTGTGTTTTGCAGGTTTATCCAAAATGCATTTTTTTTTTAATGTGGATTTCTCTAACATTGCCAAACCTTAGCGATTTGTTCCATTATTAAGGAGTTTATCAGTTGCAAAGGTATGAATATAAAAGCAATCTGACAACAAATGTTTTTATTGTGGTATAGTCACTAAATGCACTACTAAATTGTCAAAAAAATCATACAGGACTTGATGCTTAAGAGTCTTGTTAACAGCTCAGATCAGGTTCAACCAAAGGTCAGTAAAGCTTTGAAGAGAACTTTACTATGGTTTTTGGACAATTTTTGTGCTTCATACATGTATTTTGAAATAACAGAAAGAAGAGAAAATACCAAAGCACTTAAATTAAACAGGAAGTAGGTAACTAAATCTAAAATTTTAATGCCTATTCAACTGTCACTGAAGTGAAAGGAATTTATACTAAAGCAGACTGTACAGATAGTATTACTAAACATTTCCAAGTTAGAAATCCTGAACATCATAGCATCTGCCCAATTATTCCTGAAAATCCTAGTTTAAGAAATAATATGACACACAAAATATAGTTGAGCCTCCTATATACTTCTACAATGCTTTTGATGAAAGGTTGTGAAATGCCTTTAAACAAACCTGACAGGCTGAAGAACCTTTTTGTACAACGAAAAGCTGCGCTTCAGTTTCCCTACATGCATGAAGGATTGCAAATGTACATTTCTCATCTGCATGACAGTCACTTAAGCACTAAACAGGAGGCTGTCAGTTAGGTAAAAGAAACAGTAGTAACACTTTCATAGAAATACAGAACAGTTTGTAGTGAAAGGGCCTTAAAGATCATCCAGTTCCACCCCCCTGTCGTGGGCAAGGATACCTTTCATAAGACCAGGTTGCTCAGAGCTCCACCCAACGTGGCCTTGAATACCTCCAGGGATGGCATACTACTTCTCTGGGCAACCTATTCTAGGGCCTCACCACCCTCACAGTAAAGATTCTTTCTTAATATCTAACCTAAATATATTTTCAGTTTGAATCCATTCGTCCTTGTCCAATCACTACAAGACCTTGAAAAAAGTACCTCTTCTTGTGCACTGTGTAGGAGCCTTTGGTTTCTAACACAGGGTCCTCCATCCCCTTGCACGGGTAACTCTGAACACAGAGGCACCCATGCTCCTTTTTACATCTAATAGTTTACATGTGCTGTACAAACACACATAATTGCCACAGTGTGTGCTCAGGAGTTGGATACAGCCGAGTGATGGGTCAAAAAAGGTAAACTTCATTTTCCGGATATAAGCCTTCAAAAAACAGGCATAGTATTTAGGCGTAACTCATTTCACTGTTAAAGAATGTGCTAGAGGGCTCATCACTCTTCATTGACTTTGAAAAATATCCAGCAAAGTTTATGTAGACTAAAACGCTAAATTGCAAACTGTTAATCCATTTCGATTTATGCCTCTGTACCCACAAGATGATTAAGCCTTACCATTTAAATCAGCCTTCAAAGTACTCAACCTTGTCATGGTTTGGCCTTTTAATCCTTTAAAACTGAGTCCAGAGCAGAATTTTTCTGAATACATTAATTCAATTTCAAATACACAACTTCAATCCATAATTACTCTTTTTTTTTTTTTTTTTTTCTATTTTATTCAATCATCCAGTGATTGTTAAAGCAAAATGGCCTCTGGCTTTTTGAGGCCCCTTAGGCAAATCACATCATGTAGCTATAAAATAAAAATGGTGCAGTCATGCTTACCACTACCGTGATATTTGATATAATGTGTTATGCATTTTCTTTAAGCTCACCAGTGAAAGATACAACATGAAAGCCTGGAAATTATTAAAATGAGACTCCTGTGAGGGAATTTCATTACATGTTGCATCCAAAAAAAGATACAATATTGAAGTGAAAATTAAATGCTCATAATGACCTTTATTAACTACCACAATCCATATATATTTTACCTTTGTTCAGTCATTTGAATGCAAATTCAGATTATTGTACAGATTCAGAAATTTAGTTTAAATTTAGATGGCTTTTTCTGAACTACGTGCTATGTAATTTTAGCCAATATGAAGAAAATCAGAAAACTTTCTCAGTTAGCTACCTTTTGCTCTATTTTGTTTTCAATTTTAACATTTACAATGATCTAAAAGAGAACACTTGCTAGAAACTTTGCTGAGGATTGCAGAACTTTAAATACAGCTGCTTACAAAATTTATAACATTTAAAAGATTAATTTAAAAGATTAATTAATTAATTCCATGATAAATGTCATGGAATACATGCTAATTCAATGTTATATTAAACATATGTAAAATTTAGACTCCTAAGTTAACTGTATAGTGGTGTAATGTCCATAGTAATTCTTAATGTCTATAGCAAATCTATTGCAAATGTCATTACTGTGCCTGCATATGTAATGAATAGATGTAATGAATAGATTCTTTCCATAATTAAAATACAGTTTTTACTTCTAAACCAGAACCAGTATTCCATTGAATTCTGGGGAGAAAAATACATCACTTTTCATCAGTGAATAAGGTGGGACGTGGTTAAATTTTTTTGCATATTCCACAGAATAAGAAAGTCATATACTTTTAATACAGGCATCTGTGTTTTAGCAGAGATAACTTTGTTGATGCTGGCAGTTGTTCTGTAGGCTAGAATCATTCAGAAAATCTCAAGTATGCATTTGACAGCAAATTCTTATATAAAATGATTTAAATAAGATGACAAAATCTATTTAGCAGTACCAATGTCTCTGAAATAATGGAACAACTGTTTCTAAATTATATAATTCAAGAGACAGCTTGTGTCTGTACAGGTAAAACAACTGCAACATGTAAAGCACGTGATGAACCAGAATACATCAATACAAGCAGGTGAGATCCTAGCATATATTCCTATATTCTGTGGAAAGCTATTTGTTCTGGCTGCATTGAGAACAATGTTGACTAGAATATCCTGTTACAGATGTTATGAATATAGGAAGGATGAAACATGCAGACAGAGAGAAAGCAGCAGATGTAGTTTGTCATTTATACTCATTTTTAGTCAGTTGTTAAAGGTTAATGAAAATATAACATTGTTTGAACAGCATTTGTCATTAATACAGCTCAATATAATCAAAGAAGAGACTAAAACTCAACCCATCCAAAAAAATCCAGGTGATTCAGGGGATACTAAGCCCAAATTCAGGCTATTCAAGCTACTGGCCACAGTAATAGCTTAAAGCTGAACTGGTCATTCTTTCTTCACCTTAATTCTTTCCTGCTTTCTCCACATCAGCCTGGAGAACATACTGATCTTCAACCTAAACAACCCCAAGCCATCTCTTTTTCTGGACCAGTTCTTTAGGTTTTCTGCAATTATTGCTGATCTTTCCTAAAGAATGGTGTAAATTTTGTGAGCTTTATCATGAAAAATTCACAACATAGTGAGGATCTCCACACTTCCTGTTGAGCTTGTTCTATGGGCAGAAGTTGAAATTCTTTGTACCAGGGGAAGAGGAAGTCAGTAACAGTGAAGAAGTGCAGCCTTGAGAGCTGTCAAAGGCTACTTTACGGTCAGAGGATAATCAGACAATTCAGGCAAGAGAGGCTAGAGAGATGGAGCACGTTAAGATAAGCACCTACATTTGATCAACAGACTAGTCTCTTGGGTCCAAGGGCTTTCTTACCTAGCTCTTCACTGTCCTTGACAGATGGTTAGACAACTACATTTAGACACTTAAACTAGTGTCTCTCTAGTCTAATGTTGCATCAATTTTCACTGATTATAAAATAAATCTAAAAAAAAATTAAAATTTTAAGCCATGGTGAACTAGTAGAAGATAAACAGATGAAGGAGGAAGACCCTCCTAAAATTATTATTTTTAGAATACTCTGTGCCCATACGTCCTGGACTGTAAGATAAGGGTGCATTCTATTTGCCATCTGTTAAGGGTGGTGCAGTTTATCTTCTGTTGATTCAGCAGTTTGCTTTATCTCTTCCACAAACCAATCCCCACTCTGGGAAACATCTTCTGTTAATGGACTATCGAGAGAAGCTCTGCCCAGTGGGAGGAGAAAAACATTTCTTCCTGGATATAATCTGGGATTCTAAGGCACCAGAGCAGCCTTCTCCACTGGATTCCCAGAGGAGCAGCCTTTTCTTCGCTAAATTCCAAAAAGAAGACCAGGCCCATCTACACCATCACCAGACCTTCAGAAGAAAACTACACCCTTCTACAAGATCACTGCTCCAACAAAACCACAGATGTCACTCCAGGAGGACTGCAGCCACCATTTAATAGGACTGCTGCCACCACCCTGACCCACAGGATGTCAGGTTGTATTCTGGCTCTGTCAGGGTTTTTTTTCCGTTTGTTTGTTTGTACTCTTGCATTTAGGGTTTTTTTTCCGTTTTCCTAATAAAGAACAGTTTTTCCTATTCCCATATTTTTGCCTGAGAGCCTACTAATTTTAGAATTATAATACTTTAGAGGAAGTTTACATTTTCTATTTCAAGGAAGGCTCATGCCTTCCTTAGCAGATACCTGTCTTTTCAAACCAAAACGCCATAAAGCCATTAAGAGTTTTCGATATTTATACAATCTTTAAGTTACAGAAAATTGAAGAACAAAACATACATGCTATTTCTGAATATTCAAGATACATGTAGAGAATAATTGCAATATTTCCCTTGTTAGTAGCATCAACCCCAAGTGGATTTACCAGATATACCACTGTGCTTGTGTGACCCTTTTGTGTATATAGTGGGAGTGTGTGTCCATTGAATGGAATATGATATGTGTTTTCTTTCAAAGTCTGAAGTCATCTCCACTGTCACTAGGTTGCAACATATTCAGAACTGAATGTATTTGGAAATTCCTCCAGATTTAAAAAAAAACAAAGCAACTTTCCTTTCTCAACTGAAAAACTTGTACAGAATCAAAAAAATTTAAAGACTAGAGTTATTTTGGTCAAAATTTATATTGGCAGTAATAGATATATGTAGTGCTTTTATAAAGAGGTTTTTTTGTACAAATATTTTATACGCCTATTATTGTTGATGTCTATTGTCCCTTATTCTGACTTTCATGATGACTTTCAAGTCATCTGATCTGGATAAAAACATTAAAAAAATACACCTTATTATGATCTTCTTTTTTATGAAAAAATTATTTTGATTCTATAAGTCTTACATCTGGTGAAGTCTAGAGGAAGGAGCTGGGAATTTTGATAGATATGAGAAAAGCAAAAACAATGAAGGATTTTAAGGCTGAATGCATATAGAATAAATAACATTGCATAATATTGTAAAATATCTCAAACTGCTTTTCAAAGTTACACATGCCCTCCCCACTGAAGCACAAACCTTGCTCTGGCGTGCGGTGTGAACATCCCTGTATTGTGCACTGCCACCCACCTTCAGACCCCAAAGCATTGGAAACTTTGTGGTTATTGGCTGACAAACCCTAGTTTTTGGTCTGTGTTTTCACGTGAAGAAGAATTTCAGATAATTTAATAGAAATGTATAAAGCTTCATGTATCAAGTACTATGTGATGATTTGCCCATGGATCAGTCACGACTAGGAGAATGCACATTCATTTGGTGTAGTTTGTTCCTTTCAGCTTTGGCTGGCTCACTTTTCCTCACCTGTCCTTTGACTTGCTCTGAAAAGTGAGAAATGTACTCGTGCACATGGAGAGGGAAACAGATTCATAACATACTTTTTCCTCTTTTTGGCCTTACCTTATTTCCGTGTGTGGTTTTGCTTCTTAACCCTGTCTGAATTAGTCCAAACAATTACAATATTGCAAGTATAAATGCATGATTTGCCTGTTAGGTAAATGTGATAGATTACATATTGACTGCAAAGGTGTCGTGGTTTGACCAGGGAGGACCTGTCTTTTTAGAAGTGATGTAAGCTAGAGACGCCTCTGTGAAAAACGCATGTTAAAAGATGGAAACCTTGGGAAATTTTTCTCTTTCTCCTTCCGGTCAGCAACAGGTAACCAGGCCCGGCCTGGCCTCTGCATGTCCAGGCCGGGCTGGGCGGCCCTGCAGGGGGGTCTGGGCCCTTTCCCCAGGCCACCTGCCACCCCCACTCCCCCATCGGCTGCAGGGAGGGGGGAGTTGCTGCCCAGCTGAGCCAGCCTTGTTAACATCTGGCTGCTTTCCACCCAGCACGGGGCCGTGGGAGTTGTCCGCATTCTATCCAGGCAGGGAGAAGGAGAGAGAGAGAGAGAGAGAGAGGCCCCCCCCGCCCCACTCTGGGCTGCTGCTGCTGCTGAGATCCTGGCTAATTCCATCTGCTGGCTGCAGCCCCCAGCCCGGCCAGGGGCAGGGTGACCATTTGCAAACCTGGGCAAGATGTTAACCCTTTCAGTGCTTCAGTCCTCCCTCAAGTGTGAGAAAAGATAAAAGAATGTAAGGGAACAACAGGGACAATGGATCATCATTGTCAGTGAGGGAAGGAGTTCCAGGTTGTAGGGTTGAGAAGATGCTTTGAATTTTTGAGCTGAAATCCTCTTGTGGGTGATGGAGAAAAGACTCTTGGTTCTTGTAACTCATGAAACTATGGGGAGATGAAAAGTTCAAATTGATACCGAGCAAAAGTCTCCACGTTAAGGTGAACAGATGTTGAAATTGCTGTGATCCCATGAGAAGTTCAGAGACCGAGAAAAGAAACCAGTCCTCTGCCCCCCAGGAGAGAAGAGGGATCTTTGCTTCCAAGGATGAAGATGATTTAAAAACAGATTTGAGAACTTTTGCTTTTGAACAGCTCGTCTTTAAAATGGTACCCCATGAGCTGACATGGCCTATACGCAAGCCCTGGGAAAGCTTGTGGAATATGGGAAGAGTTCCATGCTGGCAGGTTTCCCCGGGCAGTTGCTGGTCGTGGAAATTGAGTGCCACAAGAGAACTGTTGTTTTCCTCTCGTGGAGAAAATCTCCATTTCCGAGAGGGACTTCTCTCCCTAGGTGAACTGAAGAAAGACTATTTTAGAGGTGGTAAACTGACTGAAATTTTGGGTTTTGTTCCTTTACATTGTCAGTGGGAAAGACAAGGTTGTGGGGGTGAGGAGAAGTGTTCTGAATGGTTTTGTTTTGATTCTTTACTTTCTTTCTCTTGTTAGTTACTGTTAATAAAATTTTCTTTATATCCTTTGAAGATTCAGAGCCTGCTTTGCCCTTCTCTTGACCCTACCTCACAGCACCCAAGAAAAACCCACCACACTCATTGGTGCCTTGGCCGGGAAATGGGAAAGTCCTAAACTGGGGGAAAAAATTGAGATTGGCGAACCAAAACCACTACAAAAGGTAGTTTGGATAATAATAGGTGAAAAGGAGAAAGCAGTACACCTTTTCTAATAAATATATATGTTTTAATAATTTGCTATTTAAACTCTCCTGGTATGGTAAATCTACTTAAATATACAATCCTAGGCTCCAGGGCTTTTTAATAGCTTTGCTATTATTTACCCTGTTTCTGTGCAACAGTTTTTTTTTTCCTTGTCATTGATTTTTTTTCCCCAATGGAAATAGCTGTTAACCATTTTCTATTTTTTCTTAATTTTTAAACTCAAATCAAATGTTACCAGTTATACAGCTACATGAAATGCAGTGATATAGCCTATGAGGGGGCAGAAGATAAATTTGGAGATAGCTATAATATATATCTGTAAAATCTTGGAGATATGTATATTTTTATACGTATATGTGTGTGTGTATGGGAATATATGTATTCCTTCCCTTCAAAGGTGTAGTCAGCTTTGGATGAATATATTAAGACACTTCAAGTTTTAATATAAAGTATTGGGTGTCATTACCTTTAAAAGTATCATGACTTAAGACAAGCTCAGTAATGTAGTTGAGCTTTATACATCAAGCCAGCTTTAACTGTTCAACTCAGATTTTAATACTGAAACAATATATGCTATAGGGTATTCTCAAAAGGTATTTTGCCTGAATTTATTTTTCCAAACTTGTAATATATTATACTCAATATTTAAAGTTTTGGTTCAGCACATGAAGTACTACAAAGAAAAAAAAATTAAACACCCAGTAATATGAAAAATAAACACCCAGTAATTTGGTCAGTCTTCCAAAATGCTTTGTATTTGAAGAGGCATCTCATAAAATCATAGTCCTAATTCTTTGTTTGCCAGGCCATTGGGCAGTCATGCAAATTGCATGTTAAACATTTGTTTAGAATTATTTTCTACTATGTGTATGTACTTAAAAATAATTACTCTTGATGAAAAACCTCTACAGAATTAAGCCAAATTAACACTTGCATTTTGATAAACAACTTATTTTCCTCTATTTGTACTGAAAGGATGAGAGGCAAATGCAGACTTAACATAGATATTCACAGTGTTTTATGAGTATAGTTTAGAAATATAGTAAATGGAAATTGTTTGAGCAACTGGTAAAAATTATAGATAATCAGTATGGAAATTAATTTGATCAATTAATCAGGAAACAAATGACCTAATGTCTAATGAGAGGTATGAAAATAGTTACAGGAGGGAAAGAATTAAATTAAAGTGACGATAAAATCAGGGAAAGCCTTTTTACCTCACAGCAATACACCTTCAGTAATTCTCCTCCAAACCCCATAAATGTTATATTTATAGACTGTCAGTACAATTCTTTTAGGCAGGAAAGAATTTATACAAATGAGACCCAAGGGACCTGCACTGAATTGCCTTTGCAAGATATTTCCTGTGAACTTGGAAAAGTTCTGACAGCTCTCTGTGAGGATTCTGTCTCATACAGCTTTAGGGAGCTATGATAAAGGTGTCTACATCACTGGTCACCCATTATATTCCTGAGAGAAAAACTTTTTTTTAGAGCAGATTCATCTGATTAAATATCTACATTGTGAAGAGACATTGTGAAAGTGTCTTTCTATCAGCCACAAATAAAAGACCCTGGGATGAATCCCATTTTACATGTCTTTCTTTTGAGAATTGTAAAATGAAGAATGCAGTCCTGCCTTTCTCCTCAGAAGAATAATGAGTTTTAAATCGGAAGCATGTGAATTGCATTGGGTTTAAATAAGATAAATATGATTATCTGGATGAAGAAAAGAACTGATAGATCCAATTACCAACAAATAATTCTGATACATCAATCCACTAATGACTGAGCCATGACATGACAACTTATATAGCTTAAAGGACTGAGAAAAATGCCAGATTTACAGGACCATAAATAAAAGGAACCTGAAACTCAGTCCCAAAAATAAGTGTGTCCTGAGGTCAGATCTGTTCTTGTTCTTCTAAAAATAAATTTAAAGTAAATATACAAGATTAAGTTAAGTTCTCAAGATCACAGAGTCATAGAATAATTTAGGGTAGAAGAGACCTCAAAGAACTAGTCCAACCTTCCTGTAATAAGTAGGGACATCTTCAACTAGATTAGGTTCCTCAGATCCCCATCCAACCTGGCTTTGAATCTTTCCTGGGATGGGACACTCTTTTGGTGTTTCACCACTTTCCTTATGTCTAGTTTAAATCTATGCTCTTTTAATTAAAACTCATTACCCCAAGTCCTGTCTCAACAGGTCCATGTAAGAGGTTTGTTCCCATACTTCTTACAAGCTTCCTTTATGTACTGAAAGACCACAATGAGGTCTTCCTGGAGTCTTCTCCAGGCTTATCAACCCAAACCATCTCAGACTTTTCTCATAGGAGTGATGCTCCAGGCCTCTGATCATTTTTGTTGCTGTCCTCTGGACCCACTCCAATAGGTCCACCTCTTTCCTGAGCTGAATGCAGTACAGGTGGTGTCTCAAAAGAGCAGAGTAGAGGAGAAGAATCATCTCCATTAACCTGCTGGCGACAGTTCTCTTGTCTTTCTGTCCAATTTCCAATCACCAGCATCTCCAAGTCCTCCTCAGAAGAGCTGCTCCCAGTCCTTTCAACCCCTAGTTTGTTTTGACACTGAAGGTTTTCCTGACCCAGATGCAGCACCTTGCATCATATGGTTCACCTTGTCCCCTCTTGAATGGCACCCCATCCTTCAGATGTGTCATCTTAACCACTAAACTTGATGTCATTTGCAAACTGGCTGAGGGTGCATTCAATCCAACTCATGATGAAGACATGAAAAAATACTGATCCAAATATGGACCCCTGAGGGACACCACCTGCCACTGATCTCCATCTGAACGTTGAGCCATTGACCACTATCTTCTGGATGTGACTATCTAACCAATTCCTCATCCACCAAACAGTCTACCCATAAAATCCATCTCTCTCCAATTTAGAGGGAAGAATGTTGCAGGGGACTGATGGAAATTCAGGCCTTTGTCCTGACTTGTCCATTGTCCTTCCCACGTCTATTGATGCAATCATTCCATCATAGGCCACTGGTTTGGTCAATCAGCACTTGCATTTGGTGAAGTAATGCTGCCTGTTTCGAACCACTTCCCTGTCCTTTATTTGTCTTAGCACAGCTTATAAGAGGATCTGCTCCATGATCTTACCAGGATCTTCTCTTTTCTGCCTTTTTTAAATGTAGGTGCATTGTTTCACTTTTTCCAGTCACCAGGAACCTTATCTGACTGCCAAGTCTTTTAAAGTTCGATGAAGAATGGCTTGGCAGATACATCAGCTGATCCCCTCAGGACTCTAGGATGCATCTCATAAGATCCCATAGATTTATGTATGGTCAGGTTCCACAGGTTTGCATTCTAAGCTGAATACAAACCTGAGCTTCTTAATCCTCTGAATGCCTATTTTATTTTTGCTGAATGTCAACTGCTTTTTAAGATGATGCCTGATCTGTAAAGATTGGTATCTGTAGTCTCAGGAACTGGAATGAGTATAGGTGTGTGAATGAATGTTTGAGCACCAGTGAAGATCAATCTGCTCTTGATGGTGAGCAGGTGAGGTGGCTTGCTGAGTGCGAAAAACAAACAGGGAGAGAAAGAACCTTGTTTGTCCACTGGCATGGATGTCGATCAACTTCTTTCAAAATTATTAAATCACAAAAAAATGGGTTGCTTATTCACCAAAACCAGAAATAAAACCTTTAAAATCTTTCTGAGGCATAATGGATAACGGATTTTCAGATGTGACCTGAAGATCAAAGATGGAGACTGCATTATGTTTGTTTTCTTTTAAAAAGTCATGAGGGACAAACCTGTGGGTAGAATTATATAGATGTACTCATGAATACTTGTGCATATTTTACACACAAGCAATTTCTTTGAATGTGCTGTTCACTCATTTTCATTCAGAGAGAAAGATTTTACAAACAGCACTTGCTTGAAGGAGAAAGGCGTCCATCTGTTTGTTACGCCAAACAATTTCTAAGCTGANCGCCAAGCAATTTCTAAGCTGACTATGTGACATACTATTAAACTTTATCTTCTTAACAATATTGCAGTTCTACAATCACTACAAAGAAATTGTAGTGTGGAACAATACACAGAGAACATCTGTAAAAAAAAAGATGCATTTTAAATGGTTTTGTGAATACATGCCCTGTGGTTAGACAGAACTGTAGAATTGTACTTGGATGAAACCTGAGGTGACAGTTAAGGGAACACACTAATTTAATAACAGTTGATGAATTAAGAAACTGTATTACTTTTTAAAATCACTTAGGAAGTCTCCTTTCAAACCCCTTGGTAGTCTGGCTTATTCTTCTGGACAGCATGTCAAAAAGATTTGGAAACACACAGTCTGTACAAACCACCGTGTCTGGTTCAGCTTCTTTTTCACTTTCTAAAGANTTATAGACAAATATCACAAACTTTATAAACTCAGTGTCACAAAAACATATATGGCACAATTTGAACTTGACAGTTGTGGTTTCTAAAATGTTTTCAAAACATTTTAGTCAGGGAATGACTATGGCTGAAGTAAAAAAAGAACTTACATACTGAAAGGATAAGTCCCAGTACTTGAAAAATCCTCAAAGAAAGGATTTCAGTTACTTTTAAAAATGAATTTAAATATTTTCATATTTACCCTTTCTATTCCATAATAGATTATTTCAATGAATTCTTTATGAATCACAAATTAGCATGATGCCTGATCTGACAAGACATTAGTGAGTGCTCCTCTAAATAGAAGTGGAAAGGCAGTGTCATCATGTACAAAAAGACAGAACTTCTGAAGCAGATGTGTGTTAAATACAGAAGAGATTGTAATTATAGTACAAACATGTTTCTGGTACATGTACACATTCAGCACAGGTTCTGGCTCCAACTTCTTATTTGTCAGTGTTTGAACCTTACTAAAACCTCATAGCTACCACTAAACAAATTGCTTAACAATTCCATGAAAATACAATGCTAAATGGAACAAAAAACACCTCCCAATTAATTTTGACTCATGCTTTTGGAAGAGACTCAAGGAGTCATCTATGTCCTGAGTTGAGGGTTAGAAGTCTGCTCCCTAGAGAAAGATGTGAATTTCCTCCTCCTGCAGTATTGATAACAATCTAACACGCACACTTTTTTTACGTCCTACCATGAAAGACTGAGAGAATTGGGCTTGTTCATACTGAAAAAGAGACAGCTTAGGCATGACCTAATTGTGGCCTTCCAGGACCTGAAGATAGAAAGAGAGGGATTTTTTAGAAGAGCGTGCAGTGAAAGAGTAAGGGAGAATGGAACCAAACTGAAAGAGACTAAGTTTAGATTAAGTATTAGGAATAAATTTCTTTATTTTGAGTGGGGAGACACTGAAATAGGTTGCCCGGAGATGTTGTGGCTGCTCCATCCCTGGAGGTGTTCAAAGCCAGGCTGGATCGTGCTGTGATTAACCTGCCCATGCCCATGGCACAGGATTGGAAGTAGATCATCTTTAATGTTTTTCCAACCCAAGCCTTTTTATGACTCTATCATTTATAGTACTTAACCCATGATACTGTGTCTCTCTATCCAGTCTACAGAATTAAAGTCACAATGACTGTAAGAAAAAAAGACTTTTTCCCGGTCTATTTTGTCTTAGAATGCAGCAATGATTATAATTGTTAGCTATGCAAAATCAAAAAAAAATCTCATCATCAATCTTAGAATCTTCAGCCTAAAGTTCATGTTCCAAAGATGGAATAATTGTATCCACAATGTTCTTCAGATTATTGTCCAGCTTCATTTAAAAACATTCATAACAGACGCTTAACAGCATCTTGGTGTGTTTAATGCTACATTTCTGATAAAGTTTCATGGGGTTTTTTAGCTTCATCTAATCTAATCTAATTTTCCCCCATTAAATTTTAAGTACCATTATTACTTTTGTAATCCTTTTATCCTTCTACCATAATTTTAGGTATTTAAAAGATTGTCATTTTGCTTCTTTCATGGTTTTCATTAGGATGACCTGTTCCAGTTCATTCAGTCTTTTCATAGAAATCAGATTTCCTAGATACTGATAATCCTTCTGATGTCTCATCTTTTTCCAGCTGTTCCACATAGTTCTGTAATTATGACACAAACCTAACAGTAGGTATTTGGATGAAACCTTTGTGGTTTTAAATAAACAGGAAATATTACTATTTGATGCATATCTGGTTTTCTTGCAAGTCTTTAATCACAGTCAGTTCAGCTCTATGCCTCAACTTTCTCAAGTTCTGTACCCTATTTAACTTTTGTTAAAACTGTTTAGAAGTTCAACTTTTCAGACCAGAGGTCCCTTAGGTAATTTTTTTTATTTCTTGTGTTTCAACACTTGCACAGCCTCCACTAAGAAGGATTACCTTTCTTTCCATTATACTTCATTCCATATATATAAAAAGAAGTAGCTCTTTGTTTGAATAATGCATGGCGCAGTCTTGATTGGAAAATAGAGTTCTAGGAGCAAATCTAGAAACAGTATAAACTATAGGGAAATACAAATATTTTATTTCTTAAAAAAAATAATCTTGGTAGTTTAAAAAGCAGGATGTGTAAAGGAAAATATTCTTGCTCTGGAAAAGAATTGGAAACCATTAAATTCTGATTCACAAAGAAATATCACCATAGAAATTCCATATTTTAAACTAAATGAAACAAGTAATGAAGGTGTAAAAAGAAAAAACTGTATGCCTTATGAACTAATGCTCTTTCAGAAAGATTATTGTAAATTGTGCTCTTTGAACTAAAATGGTACAGAATATGATATGTTCGACCTTTATTAATTTCTGCTGATGAGAGGTTGTTAAAGGTATAATAAAAGTCAGTCTGCCTAAAGGCCTCAGCCTTTTTTTTCTTTTTTATATGTATTACTCAATCCTACTGATGCCATACCTGGCTGTCTGCTTCACCAGAAATTTTTGTGGAAGTGTCTACTCAAACTTTGTTAGAGGCAAAAAGGAGCACATCATAAGCACAAAACCATTATTTTTTTTCCAATTAATGTTTTAGCTGTCCAAATCAACTAATACAGAAAATCCTTCCTAAGAGCACAGGTTTATTTTCAAAGCAGGTAGAGGTCCCAGCACCAGTCGTTGG
>WEZZ01021225.1:1212-12667 GCA_013400585.1 Chloropsis cyanopogon
TTATATAATTTTTTTTGTGCAGTGGTAGTTAGGAAGTGTCATGTAACCCAATCCACTACTGAAATGTATTCAAGGCAGCAATTCAACAGTGAAACAAGATGACATCCCTCTTCACTCCTGCTGTTTCTATCCAGCAGGTTTTCAGCTAAACACAACTTCAACATTCAGTATTTCAAAGTAAAACCTTTCAAATTAAAGGTTTAACTTGCATCAAGGTGCTTCAAAATACCAGCTGAACTATATTCAGACAAGCTGAACAGCCCAAATGAATAAATGAAATGCATAATGTAGACCACTGGAGGGATCATATGAGTGGCAGATGGAAAGGTCAAGATGATAACATATTTGTGAACCAAAAATAACAATTTCCTTAATAAAACAGACCAGTAGCACAGCTACCAAAGTGCTATGCTCTGAGGTCAGGCAGGACATCAGGTTTCATCAAATGATCTCAGAAGAACCGCTTCTAATAATTAAACATTGTTCAAAAAATAGTTTTGNTATTGTTCAAAAAATAGTTTTGCAGGTTGAGGAAGATGGCTGATGTCCACTGTCCCCACAGCCTGCAGTCATGATGCCCCCAGTTTGATGGCTGTTGGAAAGGGGAATGTGCTGTAAAGACCAGTTGAGACATTTGGCTTCAGCATTTTTACTGATTGAACATTACATCAATTGAACATGTATTTCTTCCATGGAACTTAAGCTGTAGTCATGATTCTTGATTTAATATTTTCTGATTTTCTCACTTACATTTCTTTCTTTGAAGGAGAGGAAACAGAGGAATAATTTCACTCTAACGTATTTTTACTCAGTTTAGTTTTTTTAAGAATACAAATGTCAGCTATTTGAATGTTAAATGGAAGCATTTTTCTCACCTTCATTTTCTCACATAAAATAAATTTGTCTTTTTCAGATGACTGCTACCAACAGAAGTTACAATTGAGACATATCTTATAAGGTGAAGACTAACATTGCAGGTGCACCTGTAAATATGTGAGAAGGGCTTGAAAGATGAAGAAGGCAAGAGTAAGAGGTAAATAAGAGAGGCAAGGGGATTTATCCTTTTCCTATATATCCTTCTTAAGGGCAAGGACAGTCCCTGAACTGACAGAGCTCAGTGACAATTCTTCCTGAGCACATCTGGAGGTTCTCATCTTTCAAAAGAAAGGAGATTGGACCCCTCTATTCCTGCTTTCTGGCTACAAGAGGGGAACTAGTTGTGCTATTCAAGGGAGCGATATCTTACATTCTCCTTTTACCACAACCGACAGCTGGTTCTCTTGCAGAACGTAGCCCTGCCAGGCCAGTTGAAAGAACAGCATAGGAAGAAAAGGAACAAGCTGAGGAAGTGTTTGGGGAAATGCTGCTGGAAGTTACAAGACTAAAAATGCCTGGTCCATCTGCACTGTAATGTTCTGGTTGTTTTTGTCCTTACTAAGCACTGTGAGGGATGACAGAATCTACTCCACTCAAACTCCACTAAAAATCTCCTCCTCAATATCAAAAAACATCTGGCTTGCATGCTGCAAGAAGAAACTTAAGGTTTTTTCTGATTTATTTATTTATTTTTAAAGGGAAAGGCTATTGAACCAGCATGAATGGGGAAAAGAGATGCAACCAAGAACTTCAAGCTAAATCCCATGAGACAAAACCACAGAATTGCTGCAATCAGGGCAAAGTCCACACTGAGTTAGCTTTTACCTCTTCAGTTTCCAAGAGGAAAGACAGAGGATGGTAAACCAGTGTTGGGAGGCATTAAAAAGAAACATGTAAAGAAAACTGGACTTTTTTTGTAAACTGATTTTGCAACCTTGGCACTGACATCAATTTACCACCTTTAATTAGCCTTAGGTCACACAAAAACCAGAGAAACACAAGGATGGTTTCTCCTTCTTAATGTTGCTTCCTGAAACACAAAGATATGACACAGAATTTGCCCAGGACTGAAAAAGGGAAATCTTCCAGCACTGTTACAGGATTTCTGTAAAAAAATTTAAATTGGAGATAAGAAACCTTACTGAGTTATCCACCTTGCCTACATACAAATATAGAACTTAAAAAACCTCTGATATAGTCTCCAAGTTGTGACATTCCTTGACTGGGATGTCTGTCGTATTTTTCTATACTTGTTTTATTACTGTGCAATAATTTGCACAATGTGGAAAAAAGGCAACAAAATCCATTCTGAGAGTACCAAGAACATTTTCTATTTGGGTTAGAAAGAATCTGCAATCTCCTCAACACAGCTAAAAATAAGGCTTAACCAGGAGTCCCAATCTGAATGTGTGCAAACCATCACCTCAAAGACATCTTCCAAAAGTCTCCATCTTAGTTTCTCCGAAGCAACCTGTGGGTTGTTTCTTTTGTTAACAAAGTTCCAGCAGTACTGGCATATTTGATATGTGTGTCCCATTCCCATGACTCAGAGTGCTAGCATTAGATCAGGTCAGGTCAGGTCACAGGTGCCACCCCCTGCATTCACTGTTCTCCCATAACAACAAGTATTTGCACCTGAGATGCACTGATGAGGGATTCTGCTTTGTTCTATGTCATAGCTAAAACAGCAAAGAGGAAATACCTGCCCCACCTATTTTTTTCCCCTCTTAGCTCATTCTCCTTTCTCTACCCTGTTTGGAAAACAGTCTAGCTTGAAAAGATCTATAAAAACTAATTCCTTCCTGCTGGTGACGGCCAATGGAATAATTTCTGCTAGAACAACAAATGAGGCAAGCAGGTAGGGAGGACAACAAATGTACTCATTTACAACTAGGCATCATGGACATCAATGGCAATGCTCTCCTAGAGTTTCTGTGTCAATACCAGTGGTGAGGCAAACACCCTCTTTACTCCACACACAGTAAGCTCCACAAAAAGGAGAAGCAACATCTTGCAAAAGTGGGAAGATTCATGAAGAAGGCACGAGAGGTATTTCCAAAAGTGATGGATGTTCCAGAAAGAAAATTATTAATTTCAAGTCAAGAGTAGTACTGCAAAGTAGAACCAACCAGAAGTACCCCAATACATCATTTTTTCTGCGAACTTGCTGATTTAGTCAAAATAAAATATTCTTTATAAACAGCTTTATTTCCAATCTCTGAAAGGTTTCTGTTATTTCGGGACAATAGTTTCTGAGGACTCAAAATTATGTCCCAGAACTAGTATTCATTTTCAGAGCCAACCTTATTGCTGGCATATCAAACATGCTAAAAATCATGAGTCAGGAATTTATAGGCCTAAAACTGTATTATGTGAGTCTTAAAAACTGAGATTAAGTCCAAAAATAATTCTTAATTAATTTGGTTTTGAGCTTTGTTGCTATCAGAGTTCAAGGGTGTCAAGCTGTGCTATAAAATCTTTTATACCCAGAAAAGCAGGATGTTTTGTAAAATAACTGGAGATGAAATTTCATATGACTGTGGGAGCTAAAGAAAGACACCTTGAGAGACATGAAAAAAATAATGTAGCTATTCAGTTCCACAGAAATAAGTTGCATCCAGTGAGCTGTCTGTGCAAAATCAGCCTGTATCAGTTTTGTTTTATATTAGTTAAACAAAAAAGCTATAAAGGACAAAAACAGTGCCTCAGGAAAATAGTGTGGCATTCTTTGCTTTAAATAGGGTGCACATCCACTGTTTTTACTAAGGGATTTAAGAAGATTGTACCTATTTGGATGCCTGTCTCTTAGAGATTGTGATAGCTAAATATGCAGTCATGTCAGCAAATGGAAAGAGAATTTCATTAATGTACTATCTGGCCTCATTTTAACTCATTAATGCTTCTCTGGAATGACTGCTTAGTCAAGATAATGAAATATCATTTAAATATGGTCTTGCTCTTATCTGTCATCCTTTGATACAGAGAATCTGTAAGGTGACCTAACATTTTGAGTACACAATTTCAACAAGCAGGTAAGACATCATACATGTGGATTAACCCTGGCAAATACAGGGCTAGTTTTAAAAGATACTGTGCATGGGCATAGGAACCATGTCCACCATGTAAAGGAGTTAAGTCAGTCTGAACCAAGAGATTCCCACACCTCACAGGGCTCAGGAAGGGCCACATCTTGGTGGTATACCCAGAGAGACACAGGGAAAAGCAGCTGCCTGGAACTGCACAGTAATATGAAGCTGCCACTTGGAACTCCTCAGTAGGCTTGGGCTCTGCTGTGCTGTGCTCTGCACATACAGATCAAAACAGAGCAGGAGCTCTTTAGAAATTCCCATCTCCAAATATGAGATGCACATAAAGGGAAAAAGGAAGACAATGCACAAAAATAAGCGGCCTGAAAAAAAAAGGCCGATGGAACAAGAGGGGTCAAAGCATCCCCTGAGTTGAACTAGCAGGATTGGCAATTCTACTCAACTCCCTGCCCTGAGCTGGCCTTTACAAACCATCAAGGATTCCTGTTTAGGGTCCATGCTCCAGAGACCTCCACTTCCCACTGTGGATCTGTGCCCAGCCTGCCAGTTCTAGTGAGGTGGCTCTCAGTCAGAGGATACCCCTGCTGGTGCCCAAGCCTCACAGCCTGGCTGGCCAGGCTGGGCAGAGACTGTTCGTGATTCTCCTTCCTGCCACTGGTGTGGAATGTTCTCTGGAAGGTCAGAACTGGGATTATTTTGGAGACAGAGTTTCTCTGGAAAGAACAAACCAAGTACTGTGCATTTCATAAGCTGTTGCCAAAATCTTCTAAAACCTATTCATCAAAAGCTGGTTAGGGTTTTGTTTTTGTTTGGGGCTTTTTTTAGCTGAAACCATCTAAACCTCCTCACCATGAGTAGGAGATGAGTGAGTAAGTAAGAGGGAAGGAAAAGCCCTCCTTACCTTGAACCTCAGCTCAAGGACAAGCCACAAAAAATAATCAACCACTGGACAACATATCCCAATGTAAATATGATATTTTTCAGTACAAGTAGCTATTGAGAGATGAATAGCCAGGGGAACAAATTCAGAAGACAAGCAAGTTAATAGACATGGAAGAGGTCTGATTTAAACCTCTCTTTTATTGTGACAAGCTCCCTTAATTTCATGGGATTCATTCTAACAGATATATCAGAACAGTGCTCTAAGCCTGAACTGATGCTCTAGTTGTCTCAGCTTGTCTCCTCTGCAGGTGTACACCAGTACAGGCTCACCAACCAACATTCCTCACTGGTGGCAACCACTGCTGATTTACTTTGAAATGGAGGAGCTGCATGTACATATTTCAAACTCCTGATGCTTTCTTTTGCTAAAATTCAATCTGTTTGGTTACAGGATCATGGAGGACTGAGATAGAAGAAAGCATTTTAAGCTCCCCTTTTTGTTCTGATACATTGTACAGAAGTGTCTCTACTTGTTTTATTCCTCTCTAAGGAATTCTCTTTTTTCTCTTTTTTTTTTTTTTTTTTTCCAGACCAGCACACAAGTGTTAGGAGAAGGGATACATAATTAAAGTAAAACATTAAAATGTCACACAGATATTAAAAAATGAAGAGCTGCTGTGCTGGTTTTCCATATACACAAGCCAGGAATCTGTTGGCATATCCAAGCCTGACCTTTGAAAAACAGAATCCCCCTCGTCTTCAGTGCTTCCTGTAGCCCTGCTTAAAAAAAGAACAAAACAAAATAAAACAAAACAAAAAAAAACCAAAAACCCCCAAAATCAAAACAAAATCAAAACAAAGAACATGTGACAACCTGCATACATTAGCAGAGATATTGATCATTCTGAATGCAGAGACATGCATCTTTTTGTGATGCATGTTGTGAAAAATTTTGGGGTAAGGAAGAATAATATTTTATTAACTTAGTAATGAGAAGTTTCCACAGCTAAGGTAATTCATGATAATATGGACTGAACAGCAGCCCATTGTTTGAGAGCAGAATGGAGCCCTGTATGGGATCACTGCTGGATTCTCTGCACCACAGATGGAAAGGAGAAATTACACCCTGGATTTGGGGTGTGAAGGGGGGTCTGCAGTTCTTTTACGGTTTTATTGGCCTTGCACACAGGTCACTAAGTCACACACTCAAACACACACGCACAAACATATGCTCACGTATGCACACACTGCAGCACTGACAGACTGTCAGAGCTGGGAGGCAGCTTGTGTAAGTTGAAAGTTTAATGAGTGCCCAACACTAAGCTAACAAGTTTTTCAAACAGTGGCTAACAAAAAACAGGGATCAGGGAGACTGCATTTGGTGCCAAGAGATTTGTTTTAATATTAACAAGGACTGAATTCAGGCAATAAAAGAGAAGGAGGAAAATAATATCTTCTGAAAGTGCTGAAAGCCAGGCAATTCAATATATTTGAAACAACATATGTTTTTAAACAAGAGATTTTTTTTTTTTTAGGATGAGAAAGAAAATCCATGAATATGAAGCAGAAGTAAGTGGTTAGCAACACAAAAATGTCAGCAAATACGCACATAGTAGAATTCATTTTCTATCCTACACCTTTAAAACTTGACATAATAATTACTGTGGAGTCTTTTTTAGTACAGAAACCCAGAATCCCCCAAGAGAGTCATGCTACAGTCCCACAAAGGTCATGATAAGATCTTTTAATAAGAGTGCCCATTTTAATACTACTGGGGATCTGGATCTCTGATACTAAGTAAAAAAATGTTGTTAAATCTTTCAGCACACTTCCTAGGATTTTTTTTTGAGGATTTTAGGATCTGGGCTTAGATCTTTGAGATGCACCAATGGTGGATGACCTCTCTTAGAGCCTTCTGAGATGTGTTCACAGCATCCTCTTTGGAGTAAAAGATGTGTGCCTAGATTCCTGGTAATGTTTTCTCTGAAGTTCAAAGATAATAACAAACCTAGACAAGTGATGGCTGCTGCCACATATTAAATGGAAGGTTCAAACCTTGAAAAAGGTTTGCAAAAGACTGTACCAATGAAAAGGTATTGATGTGCTGACCCTGTGTTAGGACTTGCAACGTTATCAAAGTCTCATCACTGCAAGTCTACATTGAAAATGAGACCTAATTTCAGAAGCTAAATGGGATTGAATTGTTTGATAGTTGAAAAGGAAAACTCGAGTGTACTTGGGATTTAAACCATGACCTTTTCTCCGTGATTCTACATAGTAGTACCTCTTTAGATCTAAAGACATCATGCATCTGGGGAAATTTTAAACTGTGGCCAAAACTTAGAGTTTTTACACAAGAGACAATTTACTAATACAATGTTCAATTTAATTTTCAAACATTTTCATATACCTGATTTGATCAGAACCATGTAACTTTTCTCGAAGCCAAAACAATTTAATCAGATAACAGGATTAAGTTTCCATATCCAATGGTGCATAAAGAAATGATGTATCTGATATTTCTTTGAACCATTGGCCTGAATGAGTACATAACAGCCTGCAGTTGGGTCATCTGAGGATGCTTTTAAGGATCCCTCCAAAAGCTTCAGCCTGTTACTATACCAAGACCAGAGTCTAAATTACTGACCAATATCCTCTCATTCATTCCCCATGATTCCCTACATCTCTGTACAATGCAGCAAGTTCTTACAATTTTTGGTTATTGCCTTCACATTCTTTTCTTCATCTTTCCTTGAACCAAATAGCATGAGGAAGAGATACTGGTTCTTGTGACTGTGTAGAAAATCAGGGATCTTTTAGAAATATTTGACAAATACTACTTTGAAAATATAATGAGCTTTTTCTAGCCAAAGCCACTTCAAATTATTCTTGAAGTCATAGGCTTCCTCAGTTCTTTAGTAAGGGAAAGAGGAATAAAACAGAGAGAGAAAAAAAAGAAGAGAGGTGGTTTAAAAGCACTGGCTATGAACATCTAAAAGATTAAAGTCAAATCTGACTAGGCAGCAACTTCATCCATAAATTAAACAAAAAATGGTTTTCCCAAATCTATAATCCAATTGCAAAACTATGTAATTTCTACTTTCTTATATGGATCTAACAGCTGGAAACTACCAAAAGTACCAACAGATGTCTAAATGCCTTTGAAAATAAATGCCGTAGGAAAGTACTAGGGATTAAATGGAATGAATTTAAATCAAATTCTTAGATCAGCCAGAGTTCAGCAACCTTTTATTTATAAAGTTATTCTACAGAGAAAATGGAAATATCTCTAACTTTTTGTAAGTGAAGCCATAGCATTTGCAACAGCTGACATGCCATTAGGCACCTGAAAAAAAATATGTAAAAGGAGATGACTGGAAGAATTACTCCACTGAAAAAGTAGAAAAAGAGAAAAATTTTGTGATCTATTTGGGATTTAATAATGTGAGCAGCAAGACAGAGAAAAGGAAAATAGCTGGGGCCTTTTCCTGACCATCAGATAACATAGAAAGAATCAAATTTATATGAATTATTTATCTTTAGTAAGAAAAAAGAATTCCACAGGGAATTTTCCCTGCAGTATCTATTGAACTTTAAATTTATATCTTATTCAGAAATTATTTCATGTTTTGTTCATCATTGTTTCAAATTTTAAGCAATATATTTTAAGAAAGAGATGCTGTCCTTTTTTGTGGTTTTACTGCTCTTGACATAAGGAAGACCTGGTCTATGATGAACACATAGATACAATACAGTGAATAGCCATTTTCATGCTACTCTTTTTTTCCCTTTAGATTCATAGAAACAGTAAGGGAAAATGCAGTTTCTAAGAAGACAGTATGTCACCTTTGAAGCATACTCTGGGTTTACTCTATGGACGAAGTGTCAGTCTTATAAACTTGAACGTGTAGTACCTAAAAAACAAATAGCAAAAGAGTTCCACAGCTTAATGGACAAAGCTTTGTTAGAGCCAAGGGGCATCTTGATTTACTATCAAGTACTGCTTTATTATCAAATAATGCAAGGAAGATGTTCTGTATCTTCAGCCACACGGAGAATAACCAGTTGCACTCCTATAAATATTAGTGGTTGCGTTTTGAAAACAGTTGCTTTCCAGAAGACTGATCCTCCCTTTTAATACCAGACATGATGAGAGTTGTTGACACTACAGGGCAGAAAATTTTAAAAGCAAGAAATGGAAAAACTTCTGAACAGCATTAAACTGACCTGTTAAAACTTACCACCCCAGAAGGTCACAAACTGAGAATAACGAGTGCTGGGTACTAATGAAAGGCTTGGATTATTTTATGACCATTCACATCTTCAGCCATGCTAGGCAGAGATAATGATTGCACTAACCAGACCAAGCTTCAGGGCATGAACTGTCTGTCTGTGGGCTGTACCTGCCACAGATTACTTGCCAAAACAGGATTCTGTCTCTTTGCCTCTCTCCTACCACATAAAGTTCTGAACAATTAGCCTTCTACATTAACTGTCAAACATTTTTTTTCTCCAGTGGTGGGCACTACTCAGTGCCAGAAACACTGGACCTGATTTCTCCAGAATGTGTGGTTTCTGCAGTCGAGACTTTCCATCGTGACACTAAGACAATGCCCCATCTGGACCTGTGGAGGCTGGGAAACGGCTCAGCTCAGAGCATACTTGAATCGTGAATGCTGTCTGCAGCACATGTGACCTTTGAAATAAATATATTACAATCTTGTAAAAGGCTTTTACATTATATATTTCAGTATGGTGGACTCCAAAATTTTTGTCACTGTCAACTCTCAGAATTTCTCTCTGCCCCACCCTTCTCATCCAAGTTTTCACTGGAAAGACAACAAAGGTGATGTAGTTACAGAAACCAGCTACAGACCCATTTATCATTGTTTTATAGACCACCACTGGTCCATAAACCACAGTTTAGGGATTGCTGGCCTAAAGCATCATAGAAACACAAGGAAATAGCAACTAAACTATCTGTGGATTTAAACTACGAGAATAATAGTTTGGGCAAATTTCTGTCTTCTTTTTTTGACCATAAATGCTCTACCAACAAATTGTGACTTGGTTTATTTATTATTCACAATTGCTGGGCAAATAGAATCCACATGTCCCTAGATTATGCTAGCAGAAAAGATCTTGATGTCAGTTTCTCTGCTAACATGAATTGGAACAGTCACTGCGTCATTTCAAGTAGGTAAAGCTCATATTTAAACCAAAGCTCTGGGCTGCTGGTCAGTTTCTGACAGTTTTACAAGAAAATCTTTGTCAGTAGCTATTTTCTGTCTTTTATTATAGGGGAACAGGAGCAAAATGGTCTGATGTGATGGCTATTTGCCTACTGAACTGATGAATAATTTGTCCATTAGATGACTTGCCTACTGGAAATCAATGTCAGACATGCCATTATCACATATGAGATCCTCTTGGTTTTCAAATCCAGATTTGCACATCTGAGACAATTGTCTCACAATTGCTCATTTTCAAAATTGACATTTATGGTCCTAGTCGAGTGGTAGCTAACTAGATGTCACACCTGTTCAAAGGGACTGTTTTCTGTTTAAAATAATTGTTATGATGAAGCTGAAACATTCTGTGATTATGTAGATGGTGACAAATTACAAGCTGTCTTTGTTGTTGTTTTTTTTTTGTCTAATTTTGCTTTAGCCTACTTTCATTGCAATTTCTCAGCATATTCTGGGAATATCTTGAATATTTATCCATCTTGTCATAATAGTGAAAACAAAAATATATTTCCACATGTCATACTTNTATATTTCCACATGTCATACTTTTGCTCTTCTGCGCAGGAGTATTACGGTGAAATCATTGCGCCCTGCATCTGTGCCTCAATGCCTAACGAATGGCTGGCACTTAATCCTGAGCAAGGATTTGGGAAATAAGAGCCAGAAATGGAGAAGAAAAATTCTAGAAAATTGAAGAAATATTTCATAAGATAGGCCCTCATCCTGCTCTACTAATTGCTCCTGTGTCTACAACGTAATGCTGCAGTTTTGGTTTGCATTGCTTTACAATAGTCCCTAACTCTCCTAGTTTGGTGTGAGCAAACAGCACAGCAAATGGAAAATAACAGACTACTTAGTCATAAAAGATATTTCAAACATCCCATAATATGTGACCACATAAAAATTGTTGACCATAGGAGATCATGATCCTGTAAATTTTCCACAAAGTTTCCATGGCTCTAGATGAAAAAAAAGAGGGAAATTTTTGATACCATTCTAGTTGGTTTTTGTTGTCAGAGGTTTTTTGTTTGGTTGAGTTTGGGCTTTTGTTTGTTTTTAATAAAATTCTGTAGTTTCCTTTCTGGCAGAGAGCTGAAATATGTAAGCCCAGAGGGTTTCTGCTGTTTTTTAAAATTACTGAATTATTATGATTATGATCATGATTATNTTACTGAATTATTACCTATGGTGATATGGGATAGCAAGAAGGTTGTTTTGTTACTTGAATTTTGATTAGAGCATAAACTTTTAAATTAAATCTTGTAAGTTGTTCTTGGAGCTACATCATCACTTTTTGGTTTAGGTTTTACTCTCTAATTTCTTAGCTGGAAGTTACTTCAAAAAAAAGAGGTGGGAATTGGTCCAAGAAGAACCAGTGTCTGATTGAAATAAAAATGTTTT
>WEZZ01021226.1:3170-31699 GCA_013400585.1 Chloropsis cyanopogon
CTCCTCCCTCCCTTCCTCCCTCCCTCCCTTCCCCTCCCTTATTTTCAATACTCCTCTTCATCCATGTCAAATTCTCCCAGCACATTTCCCACCTGACAGCCTAAAGGATACTTTTATTTATGATACTGCACAAACCACTCAGGTTTCTTGCCCTCCCTACCCTGCCAACACCATTTTGCCATCACGAACCAGACCCATTGTCGTAGTTTTAAACCTACCTTACCTTTCTCCTTATCCTATCTCACAACAACAAAAAAAACAAAATTAATAAATACCCAACACCAAAACCCACCACACTAATTAATACACTAACAAAAAAAAAAAAAAATTAAAATTCAAAACAACGTTAAAATTAAAAAAAATCTCAAATGAACAAACCAAAACCACTACACCCACTCTCCTGCCAGGCCCGCGCACGCGGTTTCCCACGCGCAGTTCACCCCAAATAAATAAATTAATAAACTTCTGCATGAAAACACAAATCCTTGAAGCCAGGCAGAGCAGCTGGGCCGGGCTGCCCGTGGCAGGAGCGGTGTGAAATATTGATCCCTGTGCGTCTGATACCTGTGAGTGTTTGGAGACCCAGTGGCGCAGGACGTTCAGGACGCGGTTGGTGGCGGCCCTGCGGATGATGAACTCCTTGTCGCACGTGCGCTCCGAGTTGTTGAACCCTGCACACAAACAAACCCACGGGATGGGGAAAATTAAAAATACAATAAAAAATAAAAAATTAGAACACACTAGAGGTGACTCGGGTAAACTGAAGGCTTACAGGGTGTTTCTGTGCAATGAAAGGAAAGGCGCCTGACGGACGGTGAAACATCAACATCTGGACCAAAGGAATTCTGCAGCATCACTGCAACACAGCCCATCCCAACACAGACACCTCCTGGGGTCTGCACTCAGCTTTAGAAAGGTGAGGAATAATTGCCCATGCAATTAAATTTCAATGCCTCCCTTTCAGCATGGAAGAAATAAAATAAAGTGTACCAAGAAATAAAGTGAATTTTTAAAAAGCCTGAAAACAAAGAAGGATTTTTTTGTTTTTCTCAGTATGGAAGATATTTACAGCAAGGAAAAGGACAAGACCAAAGCCAGGCCTGTAATCAAGCGGATTTGAAAAGTCAGTATGATTTAGAAAAGGGAAACAGGTAAATTTCAGAACTAGTAAAAAACAAGGGGAGGAGAATAGCCTAAACACAGAGGAGAAAAAGGTTAGCACAAGAAATCTTCCTTCTCAGGAGCAGTATTGTACAGGCTCTACTAATCAACACTTCAAATAAATTATTTGAGGGTTTTTTTTAACCACTGGGATGACAAGAAAATGGGAAGGTATATGGAAAACACATTTATAGACCTAGCTGCCTGAAAACTAAGATTTTCCAGATGCTGCATTTCCCCACTCATTTTTTATGGGCAATATTTTTTTCTTTTTTTTTTTCTTCCTTTTATTGTCAGCAATATTTACTTATAAAGAAATAGTTTTAATAACAAACAAGAAACTTTCTCCCTACATTCGCAGTACTGCTTCTCTTTTTACTCTGCTGTACCTTTATCAAAAATAAAATCCATATGCCAAAATGATGATCACATTATTATTTTAATAATAATGACATCGCTACCCTAAACCCCTGTATGTCTTTTTAACAATGATAACTCTGAAGATAGACTTGGGAAGCTTGCATTTTCCTAAGTTTCTGTCAGATTTGCTCTTGCACTCCATTCCACCCAGTCCAGGAACAGCTGGGAACACCCTCCCATATGACCTGTACTTTACTTTTTTTTTTTTGCATAAAAGCTGCTTGAAAGCCCATGTGTTATTACAAATAGCACAGGCAGATTAAACTTCTATTTATTCTGTGATAAACCCATTGGAGGGTTTTCTGGAGGCTTGTATTAGTTTTGCTCTATTCTTACAACAGACAATCCAGAAAGTCCAAATTGCTGGTCTGTATTTTTGGCAAGATAAGCAAGACAGGAAGTGTTTAACTGCAGTCTCACATCTTTTACTGCAGGCTAGACCTCAACCCCAAATGAATTTTCTATCTACACTTATATTTCATGGGCATTTTTAAACTATGGCATATTGCACTGTAGATGGCATCTAAGATTCAATATCAAAAAAAGTTTAGCACTGAAGCATTTTAAGCAATTACATTTGCCCATAAAGAGAAAAATACAGAAAATCCCTGAGGCTTTTCCCAGCAAAAGGTAACACAGGCAACATTTTGTATGTTAATTTTCTGTCTTTCACAGTTAACCTATTGCAGAAGCAATTAGGAACAGACATTATAAACTGTTCAATTAGCCACTTAATTGCAGCAATGAAAGTCACAATGAAAATTATATATTAAAGCAGCAAAGTCTTTACCAAGGTAACATTAAGAAATTCAGTAAGCTGGGAGGAAGAGAGAGAGAGAAGCCTACAGAGACACTTTTCAGTGAGCTACAAAAAAAAAAAAAAAAAAGAAGGAAGGAAGGAAAAAAATCAAAGCCTCCAGAGATCACTTCAGCAAACCCGCATGGTCCTCAGAATTTCATCATTTTTGAGCAATAATTAGCTTGCTGCAGAGAATGAGCAACGTGTTCACCCAGATCCACATTCTCTGCACTTAATGTTGAAGTGCTGAACCAATAAATGGAGATCTTCATCCATGTGAGAAAAGAGCTGAGGCGAGCAGAGCTGTCCCCTCCTGTCAGGAGTTGTGCAGAGCCAGAAGGGCCCCCCAAACCTCCTTTTCTCCAGGCTGAGCCCCTTCCCAGCTCCCTCCACACAAATCTGGATGTGCACACTGACCATAACAAATAATTTGATTAGGATTCTGGATGGACCTGCCCACATCCAGACCTGACGGTGAAACAACCTGAAACACTCCCTGGTAAATATCTGCTCCTCTCCTGAAGGAAGCAATCTTTCCGCATGAGAAATGCCAGCAGTATTTCCAATTATTAATCATCTAAGTGGGCAGCTGCCTCAGTGAGTGCTACTTTCAAGTAATGTTTTTCACCATTATCTGTTGAAATTAATATGTTCTGGTTCCACAAATAGTATCTTCGCATAATGGTGATGCAGAACTTTTACCACAGGCTGTCAAACACAAAGTTAACCTGACAGCATTGGCAGTTTCACTGAATTACTTCTTTCAATATTATTTAATCACTCTGTTCATGTACTTGTCTTTAGATTTAGTGTTATACAAAAAATCCAGTCTACCTTCACATGTTTTATTTTGTGCACTCCAATAAAAACCTGGTATTTTTATAGCTTCCTTTATTACCAAAGATTAAAAATATAGGTGCTGAATAGACATAAGTCTCCACATTTAACACTTTATCAAAAAGCTAATACTTTTATAGCTTCCACTATCATCAAAGATTAAAAAAAGTATGTGCTGGATAGAGAGATAAATTACAGTATCGCACATTTAAAATCCCCCTTGCCCCAGAGGAACGTTTGTATCATGGTAAATTCTGCACCACATACTTTAAAGAAATTAAAACACACACATTTTCTTTTCTATTTCAGTTTAGTTGTCAAAACCTCTCACTCCAGTTCCAGCATTTCTGCATCCAATAGGTGTCCCTGCCCATGGCAGGGGGCTGGGACAAGATATCATAAGGGTTCCTTCCAAACCAAACCGTTCTAAGATTAGTCTGAGATTAATAAAACAGCACATGATTCCTGACCATAGTAATTAACTTGTCCGAAGTTTTGATGGTATAATAATAATATCCACTTTTAAGGGTTTATCTACACAAAAAGAAATCTGTTCACAAGAACTGGTGCAAGTTGTTCAGAGTCATGAAGTTTCTGGCGTCTTTCTCAGCAAAAAAACTTCATTTCAGAGGCTGATTTGACGTGCTGGATCCAATGAACCACCTTGGAATGTCACTCTGAAGGTGTGTTAGCACCCAGAAATGGGAGAAAATCAACTCCAGACTTTGGGGAGATCCCAGCAAGCCCCACAGCGTCCCAGGGATGTGGAAGGAGAACATTCAGGGCCCACCAGGCACATGACAAATAATCAAAACTGATGGATACACCTCAGAGTTGTAGGCCAGCTCCACCACTGAGGCCTGAATCCTGACACCTTAGCAAACACCTGTGCTACATTCTGACCTGCATAAAGAACAAACATAAAAAACCTCAGGCTTGGAGCACAGCACTTTTCATCCACAGATTAAAACTGAAAAGGCCTCTCCAATAAATGCAGCACAAAACAAAAGGCTTCCCAATGCACAAGAAGCCACCAAAAAGGGATTATATTTTTCTTCATCCCTAAAAACATTTGGATGAGTGTTTCTAGATTCCCATCCTTATTGGTCATACGTTCTCAAGCAAGTAAATGGGTTTCACACATTTTTCACAGAAACATGTCAGAAAGTGAGTATTTTAGTGCTGGCAAGAAAGCTAAACTGCCAGCAATCCTGCCCTCCTCCCTTTTTAAATTTATGGTATTGGGCTGTCATTCATTAGCCAGCCAAAGAATGGCAGAGCTGGAAAAAGAAACCATGCGAACTGTGATGAAAAGAAGGATGAAGGTGGTGAGATCCCATTCACTGTGTAAAATACAGCATATTTGCTCAACAATACAGTTCTTCCTTGTTTTTTCAATTATTATTGAATGATCCTAGACTTCTTTCCCAAACTAAACCATTCTGTGGGTTTCTATATGAGCAATCTGAGGCTTGACAGCACAAACTGTAAAATTTAGCAACAGTCTTTTAGCTATTTCAATTTATAAGAGAGGAGTATTTAATCATTCACCGTGCCAGCCTTTGAGTTTGTTCCACAAAGGGTTACAAACTAATTCAGCATCAGACCTGACTGTTTAGAAACAGGAGCAATCCAGAGTCCAATGCATTTCAGGCATTTAATTTCACTTTCACTGGTCCTTGGAACATATGAAATCATTTTGTTCTAAGAAATATGCCACTGAAAATCCCTGTTGCAACCACCCACGTCAGAAATAATTCCAAGTATGTATTTGATTCTTCTGCCTAAAGCCCCTGCCACACATACAATCTAACTATCAAATCAAGTCAAGGGATTATGGTCTTAGTAAGGTAAATCCCAGGGATTCACATGGACCAGCTGATGTACAATAGTGTAACACAGATAGAGACCTAGTGACTGCGTTTAATTTCTGCAAAATATTTGAGGGAAAGGTTGGTAAACTATTTTTAAATGACCCTTGATTTAGAAGGGCTTTTTCTAATCAGAGAAATTTAAATAACACAGCATTGAGATAAAGCAGTCGTGTTAAGATTATGCAGTAAACTTGGACTAAATCCAGAAGTCTAAAAATACATCAGTCCAGCAAAATAATTTTAGTTTAGTGGTTGGGAGAGAAAGGTAAGTGGCTAAAGAATACCTTCAAGATCAAGAATGTTTTTTATCTCCTCATAATAACACTAAGGTTACTCTGAGAATTATTATAATCTATGAGATTATATACTTAAAACATGACTACCACAAAGAATGAAAATACTCCTTTAAGCTCACAGAAATATTCATATTTGAAGATTTGTCCTTCAATAGTCCTTAAAAACAGGGTTGCTGCAATAGCTATAATTAGCACACACTCTTGAGATTTCTGGGTTTTTTAATAGAAATATTCTCTCAGGAGAGCACATCAGTCTAACTCTTGAAAAAAATATGTATTTTAAAAGTGCTAAACACTGAAAACATACTTGCCGTTATGAGTTACACAATTTATTATTAATAATAATAATAAACTATTATTATAAATTATAAATTATCAGTAACTAATTTTAAAGTAAAATAACCAAATACTGTGCATTTTTGTAAGCTAAAACTCAGCAGCAATACGAGAACATCCTGTCCTTTTGTTCTTTCAGCACCAGCAAAGAGAGACAACAAGGGGTTAATGCCATAACCAAAATCACTTGTATACATCTTCAAAATCACATTTTTTGCACACAAGAAGTGTTTGTGTGTGCCTCCATAGGTAAACTCACAAGCCCAATTTTTTCTGGTGAAGCCTTAGACAAAATCACCCAAATTTTTGTTTATAGATGTATCTGTAGGAAGGAGCAGATCCCAAATTTCAAAGGCTGCTGCTGCTGCCAATTGTGTTCTCAGGTTTCTGAATACCATGGCAAATGTGTAATGTGACAACCCTCTTTTTTTTTCCCTATGACTTACATAAAAAAAACTACAGGGAACAACTGACAAAGAAGAGCCTTTCTGAACAACCCTTAGCAATTATATTGGCAAATCTTTAGTACACCTTAGACTTCTTTTTTTTCCACTGCAATAATGTTTGAATTATCTGCTATGAAGAGTGACAAGAATGGCAACACTGCAGCTGATATTTCTTTGAATTTATACATTTGCCTGTGCTCCTGCTATGTCTCTTATCTTTCTGGGAGGAGATAAGCAAATTTTACCTATTGATGTTTTTCTGCATTCCAAAAGATCCCTAGCTCTTGATTTCCTTAATGACACTTCATCTACACTCATAACTTGCTCTATCATCAATAAGAGGAGTACAGCAGATACTTATTGCATAATGTTCACAGTCTTTTCAAGAACTATTCAAAGGGAGCTTTCAGATGCTTGAAGCGCTCAGTGTGCCCTACCACAAAGAAAAAGTTAAAATACAGGCTGTGACAACGTACAGATAAAAAAGAGTAAATCACATAAAATGGCTTTTGGAGTTTTTACCTTTAGTTCATTAAAGTTGAAGGAAGTAGTTTGCGAGATTATTCATATTTTTATAATGTCAACAGGAATAAAGGTTAAATGGAAAGGAGGCGATAATTGCGAGGAGCCAAATGTATCATTTTTCAGACCATCTGTGAACAGCGAGTTGACTGTCATGAAAAACAAAAGCTGGCAAGATGCACACCAGTCACCAAAGAAATCTCTGAACAAAATGTCCATCTCACAAGCAGCTTTCAGACCATTTAGGACTGGGTCATAATGGAAGCTTAAACTAAAATAAATTATGCATGCAACACTTGGGCGCAGGGGGAATGCAATGGAAGAAAAAAGGCATAAAAATCCTCCCCAAACTTCTCTCCCCACACCACTGCAGCTGCTCAGGACTTACTCCAATAGGTCAGGAAAGAAATGTTTCACAGCTCTGTAACTCAGGAAGTGAGTCCAGTGAAAATACTTATTTCCTGTGTAGCCAGCTCCTCCAGCTCAGTAAGATATTAACTCAAAATAAAGGAATACATATGTAAAAGCAGGAGATCCTAAATTTCTGCTAAACTGGAGGGGAAAAAAATTCAACATTTTCTCCTATTTCTTAATTCCCAGAGCAGGGATCACTTGAAGCAAAACTTTAATTTTCAAGCCATTGTCTAAGAAAACTGCAAACAAGATTCAACTGCTTAGCCAATTATATAAAATTGCAAAGCAAAAATTTTTGTTAAAATTCGTGAACGAGCAGCCTGGAACAGGGATCCCATTTGCTCCCTGCCAGGGTATGGGCACCAGCCCTTGATGATCCCAACCCATCAGAGACTCCCTGTCAGGCACAGCCCTGGTCACTCTGCTCTGGTCACAACCCCTGGGCAGCTCGTGACATCCCTGCAGCCTCAGAAAGGGACACTGCTTGGGGCTAAACTGACATTTTTTTTGTCACACAACCATTTTCAGTGGAGAGCTGTGTCAGCTGTGGAGTAATTCAGCGCATGTTTCCCACACAGAGTTTTTAAAATGAGATGGGAACTTCAATGTGCAGGCCTCAGTGCCTCTCAAACCTCTGTGAATCTGCAGAAATGGGTCTGGGAAACTCATTAAAATGTGTTCCCAAGAGGGAACAAGGGCTGACTTCCTGCCTAGAGCCATTAGTTCCACAAAAATGACAAGGAAAAGGACTTGGTTGTCCTGTGTAGAGGACCTGGGAAGGTTAACAGATCCTACATCTTTATTTTCTGGGAATTAAACATGTTAAATCCCTGATAGAAGGGGGGCACTGGGAGAGTCAGAACACAAGCAGGATTGATAAGCAGGACACGATTTGGTGCCATCCTGTCTCTCTGGCAGCAGTTGAGGTGCCCCTAGACTCAATCCTGGAGTTTCACCATGACACGAGGAAGAACAGATAAAATTACAGTCTTCTACCAACTGCTTAGATGAAGTCTCATCTTAATCTTTACTTGGGATATCACCATCGAAATTGTTTTCTTTCATGTCTGGAGTCAGAAGGAGGAAGCTCCACAAAGCTTTCCCAGCAGAGGACTGAGATGTTACAGCCCAGAAAATTACTGGAGTGCAGAATTACTATTATAACCAGCAATGTTTATGGCACCACACTGAAAATCAACTACAAAATTACAGACATTTTCTGGTTTTGCTTCAGACATGGATACTTTTATACAAATTCAGGAAGAAATATATACCTTTCCAAAGGTCAGCATGTAGCCACTGATGCAATTTGAGGCATTTAGCACAGCACGGGACTGGATTACCCAGCCAGCCACACAATATAGGATCCAGCTCGAAATCACATCAGATATTGTTTGCTTGCCTTTCACGTAACACAGCAAGGAAATCTCTCTCAGCCAGTCCTCTCAGAATGGAAAAAAGAAAGCAAATATTTCCCCTACAAGCCTCACTTAATTCTAATCTTTGCCAAATCCCATACTAACTCAGCTGCGTACACCAGAATCTCCATCTCAGGAAACACGATGGTGTAATCCCACTTTAATATTCCTGTGCTCAGATTCAGGGAAATTCTCCCTGAACACGACAGCTGATACCTCTGAAAGCAGCACTATATGTATGTCTGTGTGTGCAAGACAGTGACAGCCAAGGAAATCCTGCATCTGCTTAAAGCATCGTGTGTGTTTGTACACAGTTTTCCACCTCAGGGGCCAGCAGGATCCCACTGGGAGTGTCTACCCAGGTTGTGCTGCCCCTGCAAGTCACATCACCGAGCTGAAGGCTGAGTGCACCTGGCAGCAGCAGGAGCAGCCACCGTGTCCCCTCCCAGCTCACAGGAGGCCTGAGCTCCCTGCCATCACTTGGCACGAGCTCTGTCGTTCCATTACTCCAATTAGTGCTTCTGCCAGAACAAACAAAACAAAAATATTGTCGCACTGGGAGCTGGCAAGTTGTTCAAATGACTGCAGAACAGCTCCGCTGGTCACAACCCAAAACAAGCCAAGCAGCTCTCCCTGAAAACTTTTGTGAAACTTTCTCTTGATAACTTTGATGTTTTAAAATAAACAGCCTTAATCAGGCTGTGCCTGATTTATCAGAATGGAAAGACCCACACAAGACCCACTGTGGATCTTTATGAAACGTGAATTACTACTTCCAGCTAATTTTCATCCCCCTAATATTGTGAGAGTAATCAAGCAGGGCTAAAGTGTGTCAGACTGAGAGCTCACAGGACTCATCTGGCTCAACCTCAGTGCTTATACAGCTTTCTAGAGATTTGTCATTCTGGAAACCACAGCTGTAATTTACAAAGGTCCGTTTCTATTCGCTGTTGCTGTTACAGTTGGGTTATGTCACAGCTGACAAACTCCTACAGCACCTCTGAGGAGACCAGAACTTTCCATGCTCATTCCAGTGGCTACTGAAGTTGACACTTTCACAAAAGTATTTCCACACTGCTTATCTTCAGCCGCATTCAGCTGCTCTAAAATTGAGGTTTGGCAGCTTTACATCCCAGAAACTATTGAAAGGACCTACAATACTGCACCCCAGGCAGTGATCAAGAATACAGTAATAGCCAGCTCAAAAATAAATCAGACATTTACAACGCAAAAGGATTACACACTTCCCTTTGCACATCTCTTCTTTCACTAATGCACAGGTTATGCACGTAGCTAATGCACTAAAAATCAGTGGAATGTAGCCTGTAAGTACATTTCTTTACAAAGGTTTAGATCCAGAGAGGAACTCTATCCCTCCATAGGCAGTGACAGAAGGCAGGCCCATCCATCCAGAACCCACAGGCTGTAATAAAGGCCTTGTACAAAGGGCAGAAGAGGCAGTGGGAGCACCAGGAGGCATTTTTGAGTGCCAGATGTATTGAATTGCTCTGAAGGATGATACCACTTGCATTTAGCACCTGCAGCAAATGAAGAGAGCACGTTTTGCACTGACTGCAGTGAGAATCTGCTGCAGCTGGAAAGGTCTGGTTGCTTCTGCAGACAGACTGTGAGAGCTGTGCAAAAGTAGAGAAGAAATGCCAAGAAATGGTCTAGTCAAAAGTCAGATCCGTTTTTCTAGCCTAAAACTGAGGGCAATTTAGATTAAGATTTCTTCTTTGTGAAAAGAGGAGGAGGTAAGTCACTCAAGCCAAAGGTAATTTAGCACCAGAGATGCGTGCAGTCAGTTAATTGAAAGGGGTCGTATATATGCAATTCATTTTTGTGTAGCAGCTTCAAGCTGTCATTTTAATCGCTCCTCTAAATCACTAAAATTAGAGAGATTAAACCTATCTGTCCTTCTCCCTAGCCCAGGGCAGATTTTCCTACGTGTAGATCATTATTTGTCAGAGATACTCCCCCAAAGACTCTTTTTTCCCCTGCATCTTTTTCACCCTCTGCCTCTCACATGTGCTTTAAAAAAACAAATGCCTTGTACTGAGGAAGCCAGGCCCTCCTGCCAACCACAGCTCCCATCCCACTCCCATCCTGTCCCATAATGTCACCTTGTTCTGGTGAGAAATGGGAACTTCTCCGCAGCGTGGTCGGCAGGCTGGAGGAGGAGGAGGAGGAGGAGGAAGGCAGCTTTGAGGCATGCTGGAAATACAATGTACCAGCTAAAATCGTGTGACAGAGCTGTTGAAACAAAGCTGCTGTGTTCATTAGGGAACAGCTCATTTGTTTGGGTGGAAGTATTTGCTTCTTGTCTAATATTAACTGTCCGTGTGGGGAGATCTTTACCCTGCAGCTTGAGCTGAGGAAGACATAAGCTTCTCAAAGTTATTTTAACCAATCTGGTACAAAAGTTAAAGAAAAAACACCCTAGATTTGTTTAGATCTTGAATTCAAGTTTTTGCCAGAATAATCTCCTTGAAGCTCATGTTCAGTAGAACCGTTTCAAAATAATATGACTGATTTTGGAATCAACAACTTTTCATCAAGTTGTGTTACATTCTCAGGAGAGAAGAAATCTGTATGTTTCCTATGTTTATGGAAGTACTTCTTACTTTATTAATTGTTAACGAAAATGGCATTATTTTGCTAAGTTGGCTTCATCCATACAACTGTTCAGAGATTTTAAGTAAAACTCAAATCTCGTCAAGTAACAGAAAGCACCTTCACACCTTGTGAGTGGTAACAAGTATGAGGGCCTGCAGAGAGAGCAGTTTTGGTAAATAAATACCAAAAGGTGTTTTTCTTTAAATATGTGCATGATATCTTACTAATGCTGGCAGTGTGCACTGATTCTGCGCAGAACAGATGTAAATAAAAAGCTAAGGAGTGAAATAAAAAAGCAAAAACATGTTTCAAAGAATTGTACAAAAATAAACCAGGGAAATTCACAAGTTCTAGAAGCCACAGGTGGAAGAAATAATTCTCCATGTAAATTGTTTTTATCTATTGCCAGGGTTTGTGTGGGTGCTGTGTAGATTACACTGCTGTTGCTTAACTGCTGTAACATCTGTAGGATTTCTGCAGCAAGACTACAGATGATTGGTGAGTATTTTGGCAGGAGGTTCCTCTCCCACGTTTCCAGTCTCACTGCTTGTTTTGACACTGGCTGTGTGACAGACCTGGAGAGGGGAGGAATTCACTCCTAAGGAGATGGGGCTCTCTGCAGCTGCAGCTCTGCTCCAGGACTATCCATGGCAAAACTAAAACACGGTGCTAGCAGGATACCTGGTAGGATGAGACCACTCACACTCAAATTTCTGTAGGGACTTTTCCATATTATAAGGCAGACGTGGGAGCAGATCTACAGAACTTCTGTGTGGATTTTGTCACTGATTAAAGCAGAAATCAAGAACCAGTTTTATGGAGGTGTGCAAACAGAGGGAGAAGAAACTGCTGAAGTCCATTCCTATGTTACAATCTGTTAGTATTGCTGTAGAATTTTCATAAATTGGGAAAGAAATAAGGTGTGCAACGGCCAATTAATGGTGACAGAACACTTCAGCTCCAGCAAGCCATGCGCCATCCCTCACATCCCTCAGAAGAGAAATGACATGTAAAAGACAGAACCTACTCTATTTATCCCTACTGTGAATATTATCATCCATACAGGCCCCAAGCTGTGCACTTGGGGTGCCTTATTTAACTTTATGTACTTTCACTTCATGTTTCCTTTTATCTTTATCCTGCTGTTAAACAACTAAAATGCAAGTTTTCTCAAAGAGAACAGAAATATTTTTAAGATAGGTAGAGATTAATATTTAACCAAGCAGATGAATTAAACAATAGGAAAAGTAGCACAGCCTGGTTGGCATCATCAAAGCAGTTAACTGTAAAATAAGTGGAAATAATAGCAATAAAACCAGTAAGTTAAAAGACACCTGCTGAAAGGCATGAGAACCTGAACCATCCTGATTTAGAGAAAGGTTTTATTCACAGTTCATGACCACCACAGGCAGTGCTCCTCTAGGTGCTTATCTAAAGTGAGGTAAAGCCAATGTACATCTCATGAGAGCTGTCCAGGGCTTTGCACACTTCTCACTTTATGAAGTTATCATTGCATGGGGACAGCAATGCTGAAATGCTGTGGCCAGAACTCCCCACAGAGGATAATTGCATGTCCTTCGTGGCTGGTTCTGAGAGAGTGTGTGAGCACAGGCCCTTGCTGTGAGTCTGTTACCCTGCTGGCCTCAGTGCATCCCAGTCAGAACTGGGAGGTGGTGAATGGAGAAGAGCTAAGGCCTCACACCCCAAGAAAACAAAATAAAACAACCAGCAGTCAATCCCAAAGATCCCCAAAATAAAATAAGTAACTAAATAAATTAATGAATAAATTTTTAAAGCCACCAAAACACGAAATGGCCAGAAGGCTTCAGGGAACAGTGAGGACAGAAGGCACACGGGTGACTTGTACCTCCTAATATTCCCCCACAATGCCCAGCTGATTTCAGCTGCTGCTTCTGTTCTACTTTGCCAGTCTGGTAACCTCAAACAATCCCTGCTTGCAGGTAACTTTGCACTCTGGATTCAAGGTGAGTCTATTCCCTTTGGAGTGTCCCTCAGCAGAACCTCACTGAGCTTCTACTGATTGCACAAAGAGCCACAAACTGCTGCTCATTCTGAAACCTGGCCCCATGAAAACCACCTGATGTCCTACATCTTGCATCAGAACAGGCAGAAAATCATAGAATTGTAGAATTGATAGGATTGGAAAGGACCTCTTAGAGCACTGAGTCCAACCCTTTACCCAAACCATGTTCACCACTGCTGCTACCCTTCCCTGACATCCAGCCTTTCACAGAATGTTCTCATCAACTCTCCAGCCCTCTCTTCTCTGAACTTCACGTGCACAGAAGTCATTTCATACCTCACCTCATCCCTGATTGCAAACTCCCAAACTTTTCCAGCTCTCACTCTCTCACCTCCATCAGGATTGTACATAGCCTTCAATATTTGTCCAAATTCTGCATTTGTACTGTGGTACTGTAACAGTCTCCCCTGTTCCTCTCCATACAATTCCTGATGTTTTCTTTACCTTTCTGGCTCCTGCTGAGCACCCAGACCATTTCAGGAAATGCCCTGTTCTCATCCTCAGTCCTGAGCCAGTCCTTTCAGGTGCAGAGCTCAGACTGTTGTGCCTCGTTGTGCATCACTTGGTATTAATCAGCACTGGATTTCATCTGCCACTCTAGTCATGTTCCACGTAGGAGTATTGTAAATGACACACCTCACAGTGTCTGCAGCAAGGAAGCCAAGGAATGACTGAACAGAAAACAAAAAACCCCACCAATGTCATTCACTGCCCAGAACTGATTCACTGACTGGTCATGTCCATCCTACAAAACGAACGACACCAGGAACCACTGGGAAAAAGAAAGGCACTCTTTAAAAGATCTCACAATCATGGAAAAACACATATGGGAAATAAATAAAATTTGGTTCAGCCGCATTTGAACTTCATGACTCTGTAAGAGCAGTACTATCTCTACCACGAATAATTGCACCAAGTTACAAAACAGGTGATACCATGGTGTAAGGTTTGGTTTGTAACCTTCAGTTTTTCTACTCATTCCAGGTGGACACTGGATTACTCTAACTTAGTCTCCTGAGACTCAAACTCACACATTTTCTTGTCCAATTTTCTGCACAGCCTTCTGTTTTTCACATCGCTTGGGAGAATGACCTTTAATGAAGAGCTCACTTGGGCAGCAACATGAAAAAGAACTTATAAATGTTAGGAATGTTGTTTTTCCCTTTCAACACACCCAGACATTGATGTTTCTCCTAATGACTGCATAATTGAATATTGTGTTTTCTCGCTTACTTCAGTATTATGAATATTGAAAAGCAGTGGCTTTTACAATACAAAAGCAGTATTTTTTAATTGAATTAGTTCCTAGTGGGAAAACTCAGTATTTTTCATCCTTACGTTTCTTTCTAAACAATCTGTAAATGTAGTGAGTTAATTTATAGAGCAAATGATGTCAGTGATTTCATGCAGAGTGTGATTCCAAAGGCAGAGAATATTCATCATTCAAATAAAAATTGCCAAATAGAAGTCTGTGACAGGTTCACCAGACAGTGTGATCACGCAGCACATACAGGACAAGCACAGAGCCAGACCCAGCTGTTGGAATCCAAAATGCAGGGAACTCTCAGAACTCTGGGCCTGTAAGCCAAAGCTTAGAATTAAACACAGGAGAGACCTTGGAAAAGACTTCCCAACAGGTGCTAGAAGCAAGAATGGGGATTTGCAGTTCAAAGCGGAGGCATGTTAAACTAAGCAGATGAAAGTTTAGAGTTTTAAAGTGTAGTACTGTAGGTTTGTGTGTCATAACATGATTAGCTAAGAAAGCTTACACTGTAGTATGGGTCAGTAAGATAAAATATTTAAGCATTGGGTCAAAAGCATAAATATCCTGGTTGGTAGTGTTTTTTGGTCAATAAATCCTTAAAAGGTGTTGTAACTAGAGGTTTTTGTGACCTTCTGAACCATGCAGTGAAGACGTGAGCTGAACTCACCCTTCCTGCCTATGTAGAAGATAAGAGAAATAAATCCCATCATCTAAAAAACTCGGAAGTCCTGTCTCTAACTCATTCAAAATTCCTTCACAAATCCCCACACCCAGCCAGCAGGGGTGTAGGAAAGGCAGCTCCAACCTGCTCTCCTCCTGTGACCAGGTGACCCACCTGGCAGGTGAGGGGAAGGTGTGGATGTGTCACCTGGACACCCACAGCATCCCCTGGAAAAGCTGCATCCCAGGGTTTGCAGAGGGACATCTTCCCTGGGATAAGGACTGGCTGGTGGCCAGGTCCAGGGACAGTGGGGAGAGTGGGGACAGTGCTGACCCAGCTGGTGTCCGGTCACCAGCAGTGTCCCCAGGGAGCAACGCTGGGCCAGTCCTGTCCAAAACCTGCGTGAGGGGACTGAGTAGGATCAGTAGGATCTCTGCCAGCAGGATCATGGGTGACACCGAGCTGGGTGGGAGTGTGGATCTGTTGGAGGGCAGGAGGGCTCTGGACAGGCTGGACTATGGTCCAAAGCCATGGCTGTGAGGGACAACAAGGCCAAGTGCCAGGCCCTGCCCTTGGGTCACACCAACCCCCTGCAGCTCCAGGCTGGGGCAGAGGGGCTGGACAGCTGGGACAGGCCCTGGGGGTGCTGGTGACAGCAGCTGGACACGAGCCCAGGGGTGCCCGGGTGGCCAAGAGGCCGATGGCCCCTGGGCTGTGCCAGCCGCGGTGGCAGCAGGAGCAGGGCAGGGCCCGTCCCTGTGCTGGCACTGCTGAGGCCACACCTCGAGTGCTGTGTCCACCTCTGGGCCCTCAGGGCAGGAATGGAGGGGCTGGAGCGTGTCCAGNCTGGACCTGATGACCTGGGAGGGATTTCCCAGCCTAAATGATTCTCTGATGAAGTTTCTAACACTGAACATCACTGTCTTGTAATCCAAAGGTCATGGGAAGTACACAAGACTAAGAGGAGCACTGATCCATGTTCATGCAGAAATTATTTCCTCCTGATGTCTTCTCACCCATCAATTAATGACCAGAGCCTAGACCACAGCTCTAGACATAGGGGATACAAAATCCACTGAGATCCACAGGGATCATTTACTGTCTTACACAGATTTTCATGGGTGATTTTGAGACTGGGGTCTTCAAAGCAGTTTCTTGACATTCCAGTGGGAAAGAGGCAAGCAAGAGTTTACAGCTGGATTGTGCTTTGTCACACATAATCAAAATGAACTGCGGATTTGAGCTTGTCAAGCCAAAGGGAAATTGCTTTTGTAGACTTTAAAGAAATTGTTGTTTATTTGCAACATGACCTATGAGGGGACCCTGTTAGTGGAAGATATTAATATGTCAAAGGGTACGCAGCAAGATTAGCAGCACATTCAAAACTTAAATCAAGTATTTTATGTTGCACTAAATACCTTCAGTCAGTAGTTGCTGAAATATACAGTATACACTCACAATTTGGACACAGAAAACCTCATTTTAAAAAACAAAATCTTAAATTGTAAGTGAATAAAAAAATACCAACCAAGAAAGATATAATCTGGATGCTTAGCAGATCACATACATGTCAAATATTAATCTTCCAGTAACATGCTGTATTAGAAATATGAAGAAATCAACCACTAGGGTTGGAAAAGGCCTTAAAAATACCCAGTTCCAGCCCTGCCACGGGCAGGGACACCTTCCATTAGACCAGGCTGAGATGAGAACATCATTCATGAGAACACAGAGGTCTGTTCTTGATGAACGTTCACCTCTTGAGCACCTGTGTGTCACCTGTCTGTGCACAGCACACCCCCTCACCTGGCGGGCTCCCGTGCCCGGCTGCAGCTGTGGCAATGGCAAAAGCAGAAGCAGGAGACACTGAGCAGTGGCTGTTGTCAGCAGTCTGCACTGTAAAGGGAAAGGATAGGAAAAAATTAACTTCTACAAACTTTTTATCAATCAATAGCAAAACTTAGAATCTTCAGTAATGTTTGTAACTTTACTGTCAGATGATTTTCTGTGAAAGACAGCAGAAGTATCATAATCACATTTATGGTTTATATTTCTATATCAGTATAATTAATGATGCTACAGAAAAAACATCTAAGACACTGCCAAGGTGAGGAACAAGATATTAACCAAATAGGAGGGTGGGGTAAACAAAAAAGAGAGATACAGAAAAACAATGGCATAGAAAATTAACCAAAACAAAAACTTATGTCAGAGAATTAAGTATATTAACCATCCTCTGATAAGTGGATTCACATGTTTTCCCTGGTCACTGCCCAAGATGAGCAGAGTTTTGCAGATTTTATCAAATTTTTTATTTTTCTCTACGGGGAGTGCTATGAACATTGTCTCTAACTAGGACTCAGATAATATGACACTGCCCAGTTTCCAGCTCCCAAGTCTTGCCTTCTTGCCACAAATGTGCCTAATCACTTTAAATTACTATTGGTTTGAATCTAAAGTGTCCTGGCAACTTACTACCCAGGTGAGAAGACTCTGCTCTTCTTTTGTTTTAGTCCCAGGTATGAAACACCTGCCCAGAAACCTGGCCTGCAGGAACTGGCAGCATTTTAAGTCTTCATGGACACAGCTTACAGCCCTGCTAATGATTTCAAAGAGCCACGTGAGAGTTATTTGAGGAGCTCCAGCTCTCTTTTTCCTCTTCAATTGAGCAGCTTTTCCAAATTTTGGAATGAATAATGTGAGACCATCTGTAAATGTTCAGCGTTACACAAAGAAACAGACACAGTCCCTCCCCATTGACAACAATGGGTGTTGTGTGTTTCATGATTACAGATGGTGCCCAAAATATGTCCCCTCATCAGCTGAAAAAAATATGTCAGAGTCTTGAGAGTTCTGTGAGAACAGGACTGATTCAATATCAGTCTTGAACTTGGGCACATCCTGCTTGAGCTATTTCAGAGCACTGAATCATACTGAAGTCTCAACATGCTTCCATGCCTCATTATTGCTGCTCAAATTTAACAGGCACACTTCACATTTTAATGCCTTTTTTTATTTTTAACACCTGAGAAACAAGAAAAATACAAGCAAACCAGATGATTCAAACATTATTACTGCTTTCTGCTGTCCTGCACAGATCACAGGCACGGTGATTAAACTCAGTTTGAAGTGACTGGCAGAGCCAGGACACGTCAGCTCTCACCTCCCGGCTGCCGGTAGCGGAGGTGACGCGGCGTCGAAGGGGACCTGCACGGGGACAGCTCTGCAGTGTCCACCACTGAGGTGCTCTCAGGAATGGTCCTGTCCACTGACACGGTTTCCAGAACTGCTGCTTTAAAAGAGAATAAATGTCAGTGCTGGTGATCGTGTATAATTTGGTTGACAGTTGTTTCAAATAGCACCGCACCTGTAACTTGCCATCAGATTTTGCCATTACCAACTCAGCAATAATTATCCTCTGGATGGAGTTAAAGGAGTAGGAAAGCCTTGTACCAATGACACAAAAGCTCATAAATAAAGAACTTGGTGAAGACCAGCAAGCTGTCAGTTTTAAAGTACATTGGATAAAACTGCACTTTCAGTCAGGAGAGAATATGCAGTGACATGCACACATCATAAGGGTATTTAAACTCATAGGTGTTCTTCTATGACCTAGGGAAAATAATCCTTGTTGAATAACAAAGTGTAACCAAAATCTGTCCAATAAAATTGCCAAACAGCTCTGGAGAGCAGACTAGTCCATGGTGGAGTTCTTTTATCAGAAGAATAAAAAAAGGAATGGGATAAACACTACTTCCAAAATGAGGGAAAACAAGCTGATAAAATACATCCTGCATTTGACATGAATGACAGCTCTGCCTGCAGCATAAGCACTGTGTAAATAAGGCTGAATATAAACAAAAACTTCAGAAAACAAAAACTCTGAAAGTGAACAGCTTTGAAAGTAGGCAAAGAAGGTGAAAATCCCAGTCTGTAAATGGACAACAGTCATAGAGAACAGCAATGACCATAATAATATGACCTGGGAAACAAAATTTGTGCAGTTGTGCTGGACTTAAGAGTAAGCCAGAGCTGGTGTTTTGAAACTCTGGCAGTATCAGAGCAACAGGACTACCCATTTCCATACCCCTGATGAGATTTCTTTTTAAACTTTCTCATCTTCATCAATATTCTACATGCAGTTGGGCTACAAAACAACTCTCTACTGCAGGACAGAGCTCTCAATCTGCAAATTCCTCCAGACTGAGTGCAAGCTGTCCAGCAGGAGATGCCCAAAGGGCTCTGGGGACTGCACTGACAGCAGTTTAGCATTTATGTGGGCCTCTGGCCATTTTCAAATGTTCCTAGTGCTGTCAGGTAACGCTTCCAGCTTTGACAGACCACAATAAGAAGTGTGAATAACTCTCAAACAGTGCCCACTGCCTACACTTGGGCAGAACAACCTGCTCTTTACCGGTTCACTTTGCAATGTGTAGAAAAAAATGCTACAGCTGAGACAGCAGGTACCTGTCTGTGATTAATTTCAGTGCATGGCTGGTATTTTGGGATAAGCTGGGCTATCATCACATTGGTTTGAATGTGGCTAAAGTAGTGCACAAGAAGAATTTGCTCAACTTTGCATAGAAAACACTCTATATATATATAAATAGTCTGTTGTGCAATTAATGTAAAAACATCCAGCATACTGCATATATAATATCCATGATTATGTACAACAGCTAACCAGGATTTTTTGAAAGCATAAAGCATGAGCAAAGATCACAAAATCACAAAACACCCTGAGCTGGAAGGGAGCCACAGGATCACCCAGTCCCACCCCTGCCCTGCACAGACCCCCAACAATCCCACCCTGGCATCCCTGGAGTGCTGTCCAAACACTCCTGCAGCTCTGGCAGCCTCGGGGCTGTGCCCATTCCCTGGGGAGCCTGGGCAGTGCCCAGCACTCCTAGAGGAAGCAGAACCTTTCCCTGAGCTCCAGCCTGAGCCTGCCCTGGCCCAGCTCCAGCCCTTCCCTGGTCCTGTCCCTGTCCCACAGAGCAGAGATGTCCCTCAGGAGGAGCTGCAGACCCTGATGAGCTCTGCTCTCACCTCCTCTGCTCCAGCTGAACACACCAAGTGCTCTCAGCTGCTCCTCGTGTGGCCCCTCCAGACCCTTTACCATCCCCATATCTCTCTTTTGGACACTCTCTAACAGCTCTCTCTGATATGATGGTGCCCAAAACTGTCCCCAAGACTCGAGGTGAGGCTGCACCAGCGAGTGATGCTGGGCCTGGTACCCCCCAGGACAGGGATGTCCCTCCTGGCTCTGGGCCACTGCTGACTCAGATCAAACTGGACATACACCAGGACCCCCATCCCACAGCTGCTGTCCAGCCCCTTGCTCCCCAGCCCATCCACACCGCCAGGGGTGCCCATCCCAGGTGCAGAATCTTTCATTAAACCCAACACACTTGGTGTTTTCCCACCCCTCATTTGCTGAGCTCTCTCTGCAGGGCCTCTCTGCCCTCGAGGGAGTTGACAGCTCCTCCCAATTTAGTGTCATCAGAAAACTTACTTAGTACTCCTTAGAGTCCTGTGTGCAGGCTGCTAATGGAGATGCTGAAGAGCACAGGGCTGAGGACAGAACCCTGGCACCCCAGAAGTGACCAGTGCCAGCCTGGTGTCACCCCAGTCACCGCCACCCTCTGTGCCTGCCTCATGAGCTCATTGCCCACGATGTTTTTATCCACCCATGGGCTGGACAGCTTGTCCAGATGGATCCTGGGAGAGACTGTATCCAAAGCTTTGATGAAGCCCAAAAAGATCACGTTACTGCCTCTCCTGGGTCACCCAGGCGTGCCACCCTGTCACAGAAGGAACTCAGGTGTGACCAGCAGGACCTTCCTCTTGTGAAGCTGTGCTGACCTATTGTTACCAGATGAATACCTGTTTGCTCAGCTGGTAGGGAAAGGACAATGATTATTTTCTAAAATCGCTGGCCTGTGGAACTGCATAACGGGGATCACGTTAAACATCAACCAAGAAGAAGAGCAGGAGAATACAGTTTCATCTCCAAAATAACGAGTTACATTGGTTGTGCCAACTCAGCTCCAGGTTTGGGAAAGTAACACCAAACTCGTGGGGCGGTCAAGTGTCACTTCAGGGCTGACACCCACCAGAGACCAGTGTACAGACCCCTGAGACAGACAGACTCATGTGAAAAGGGAGGGAACAGATGTTGATGACTTTGGGGGAATGATTATCATACGTGCGTGTGTTCTGGGAGAGCCTGTGAGCCTGCTGTGCCACACAGCCTGGGAGCAGGAGCCTTTCCTGTGCAGAGCAGACAGCCCTGGTGCCCCAGCTGAGTGAGGAACGGCTGCTGCTCAGTGCTGCACTGCTCTCAGGGAGGTTTTGTCTATTTTTCAGTAACATGATGCCTCAAGGTGTTTTCCAAAACCTCCCAGGATAATTTTCTCCATGACCTTATCAGGTGCTGAAGTGAGACTGATGGGCCTGTAGTTTCCAGGGTCACCCTTCCTGCACTTTATGAAAATTGGGGCAATGTTAACCAGCTTCCACTCAACTGGGACCTCTCCAGATTTTGAAAATCGGGGCAATGTTAACCTGCTTTCTCTCCACTGGGACCTCTCCAGATTTCCAAGACTGTTCAAATATTGAGAGAAGCCTCACAATGACATCAGCCAGCTCTTTGAGTATTCTCAGATGAATCCTATCAGGCCCCATGGATTTATAGGGATGCAGCTGGTGCAGCAGATCCCTACAGCTTTAGGATCAATTGTGAGTTTATCGTTCTCAAGCCATGGTCATTCAGCACTGGGACTCCCTTAGCCCATGCTGAAGAGAGGTAAGGAAAATAATAAATATCCCTCTCTTGTCAAACTCTCTATTTGCGAGGTTACCACCCTCATTCTGGAATAGGCCAATGTCATTTCTGCACTGTTTTTTGCCGATGTATTTTAAAACCCTCTTTTTATCATCCCCCACAGCTCTGGCAAGTTTCAGCTCCAGTTATGCTTTGGCTGCAAAAATTTTCCCCCTGCAGAGCACCATCTCTGTGTTCCTGCCATGTCACTCAACCTTCTCCTGCTGGGTATACACCTTCCTTTTCTGCTTTACCTCCAAAAGAAGATCCCTGTTCAGCCAAGCCAGCCTTCTGTCTCATCTGTTTGACTTTCAACATTTTGGAATTGCCTCTTCCTGTGCCCTTAGGAGGTGATACCTAAAAAGTGACCCACAAAAATGGACCCCAGCACCTTTGGAAGAATTTTCCCAGGGATCTTGATCACTGAGCAGCCCAAAGTCTGCTCTACTCATGTACAAGGGTGAAAATTTTCTGACACTTTTCCTCCTAGCAACAGAGATTTTAAACTCAATCACTCTGTGGCTGCTGTAGCAAAGATAGCCACCAATCATGTCATTCATGCAACCCCCTCTGTTAACAAGCAACAAATCAAGGAGGGCATCTTTCCTAGTCAGCTCTCCTAGTACTTGTATATGAAGTTGTCACCCAGGTGTTTTCGTAATCTTCTGGCCTGGATTGTACCAACTGTGTGATGCTCCCAGTTGTTTTTTGACCAGTTGAAGTATCCCAGAAGTTCAAGGGCAGTTGACTTGGACGCATCCCTTAGTTCCTCAAAGAAGGGACACATCCCATAGTTCCATTGGTGTTATTGTCCGAGCTGGGAGATCTATAGTAGACTCCACAGAGACATCTGCATCCTTTTGCTGCCGCTTGATTCTTACCCAGAGGCTCTCAACTGTGTCACTGCCAGTTTTGACCTCCCTACACTCTAACCCTTCTGTTACATAAAATGCCTCCCTCTGCCTCATCTGTCTTGCCTATTTTTCCTAAAGAGTCTGTAACTGTTCAATAGGGCACTTCAATCACAGGACTCATCCCGGTAAGGTTTCACTTATGCCTGTGATGTCAAATCACTGGGACTGGGCCAAGGATCCAAGCTCCTCTTGTTTGTTTTTCTTGCTGTATGTGTTGGAACAGAAGCACTTCAGCTGTGGTCTGTTGTAGCCACAATACATCCCACCAGCACTCAGTTCCTCACCCCACTGCCTCTCACTATCTGGTTTTGTCCCTTCCCCCTTCCAAACTAGTTTAAAGCTCTACCAATGAATCCTCCTAGTTCCAATACTAGAAACCTTTTTCCCCTCTGAGAGGTGCATCCCATCAGGTGTCAGTAGATCAGGTGTTGCATAGACCATCCCATGGTCAAAAAACCAACGTTATTCTAATGACACCAGTCCCTGCTCTTGATAGGCAGACTTCTAGAATGCTACAGTGGATAACTTCCCTGTTAAAAAAGGGATTTTTTTGTTTAACAATAAGCAACATTCTGCAAAAACAATCCCTTGGCATAATGAAACATCTAATTTGTTAGCAGGGCACCACTAATTTATCAGTAGGGAGTAGACATAACTTTTCAATTATATTTGTCTTACTTTGTATTTGGTAATCCTTTTTTTATTTCCTCTCATTAATTTTTTGTTATTATAGTACTAGCAACTAAAATTGAGCTACATTTTGCTCAGATTTACAGATCAAATTCCTCAAACCGTAAGCCAGGCCATGTACAACCATTTTTAAATATTCATTTTAGGAATAATAAAAGCATTTTAAAATTGCATCATTTTCTGTTTAGTGTAACAACAATAAAAAAAGATTACTGAAACCTCTATTCCAATTAAGAAGATCATTCCTCTGTCCACAAAGGAGAAATAATGTCCACTTCTGTTTTCTGTGGAGCTACTTTCTTGCTTTGCCATCTACAACTACAATGCTCCCAACCCTAGATGCCCACACTGAGGCTTTTATCAACCAACTTCAGCCCTCTGGAAGTAAAACCTATTCCAAGGTGCCTTAAAGGATCCATAGAAGAAACAGGCATTTTTCTCAGCAGCAATTAATCTATTTTAGACTTGTACCTTCTGGAGGGATAACCAGGTGACATTCACACCACCTGGTACAAATGTCACCGACGTACCCAGCACATCACAGGCATTATTTATTTGGATTAGCAATGCAATCTGCCTGGAAAACCAGCCCCCTATTCAAACACGTTAAAGCTGTCAGGTCTTTCTTTTTAACTTAATATTTCACTTCCTGCAGTACATGGTACAACTCGAAAATCTCTCACCTCAGCAAACATAACAGGCATCAAATATTCTCTTTTGCCTTTCTCCTTAGCACTGCACGGAAGGGAAAACAGACAAGCTGCTGTGGGCTGGAATGAGATGAGCTTTAAGGTCCCTTCCCACCCAGACCATTCTGTGATCCTGTGACTTTGCCATGCTGCTGTTCCTGGGAAGGAGCAGCAAGGTGCTGGGATCAGAGAGCACATCACGACCTTGACCAGAAGAGCAGCAGTGTGGCAGGGCTGTCCTCCCCTCTCTACCACAGACGGTGCAGATATGAAGAGATAACCCAGGCTGAAAGGCCCAAAAGGGCTCAGGTCCCAGCTAAGAATCAACACCTTAGTCTGCAGAGCAGATGTGGAAGAGGTAAAAGAAATATTCTTGACTGTTTTACAAATTATAAAAGACACAGGAATTGTCACAGAGGCAGAAGCCTCCTACACCCTGAAAGTGTTCGAGCCTTTTCCCTGGAGTTTGGACCCAGATTCAGCTGTTACTTCCCTGGGGATTCAGGGAAAGGATCTCCATGTGTGCCCCACCAACAACTGGATGGTAAGATCCACTGAATCCTAAGGTAAATTATTTCTTCACTAGCTGTAACATTAACAGGTACCTTTAACCTCACACTGAATACACCTACTAGTAGGGTTTTTTCGTCCTTATTCCTATGTAGTAGTAGCTTGTTTTAGGTCTTATGTCTGTTTTATGTCTATTAAACAAATAATTCATTGATTTAATTCATTGATTGATTCATTCATTCAATAATTCTAATAGACTGAATCAGCCACTATTAAAGATCTTGTGAACGAGAGTGGGTTTTGGGGTGCTGGTCCTTATTCCTGTGTAGTAGTTTTAAGTCCTATGTCTGTTTTATGTCTATTAAACAAATAATTCATTCTCTAATAGACTGTTGTTAAAGAACTTTTGAACAAGAGTGGGCTTTGGGGTGCTGGCCACCTCAATTAATCTCCTGCTGCCAGAGGCCTGGGCAAAGGGCAGGGACTGATCCAAACCCCCACATCCACTGGTAACAAGCAGCGAGCTGGATTCCAGAGCCCTGTGGATGTGCAATACCTCTGCGGATGCTCCTCCTCAGCTTGTTGCAGAGGTCCAGGCGTGGGTTCTCCAGGCTGTCCTCGGCCGAGCCCGGGCTCTGCTCGGGGGACGACAGCCCCCGGCTGAGGTCCAGCGGCGCCTTGCTGCCCGTGGGCGGCGGGGACGTGGCCGGGCTGTAGTTTGAGGTAGGACTGCTGGCCACAGACGAGGCCGAGAGGTCGAGGGCACCGATCCTGGAGTTCAGCGGGGAGGTCAGGGACAGCTTGCGGGTCCTGGCGGGCGAGGAGGTCCTGGAGAGCGACAGGGGAGGAGGAGAGGAAAACTTGCGGCAGAGATGCGGCGACTTCCCGTCAGCCAGGTACTCCCCTCTGTTGTTCTGACTGGTGGCAAAGAACAGCTCCAAGGACCTGAGGGTCAGAAACACACAAAGAGCAACACGGTAGCAAACACTGAACAGATTTAAGTGAAAACGCCTAAATTTTGAGCAAATCTGCATGGCACTGCAATTTCTGTGTGACACTTCGTCCTCAAAGTTTGGGCATATAGCCTGAGACAGAACCTCTGTAAAACTGACATCTGTTTACACACCAAGAACCTTTCTCTTAGATTATTTACAAGCTGAAATAATGAGAAAAATGCCCACAAAATGAACAACAATCAAGGCACTGATATCTCTCCCAGAAATCTGTGACAGAAAGTTCTCAGGAAGGTGGAGATCTATCAGATTATAATCTTTTTTGACTTAGAGATGGGGTAACTGAGAGTAATTTTAAAACCTTTTATTCCATTTTCAGTCTCATGAGAATGGTGAGACAATACAGATGTTATAATTCACACCATCACAATCAGAAGTTGACTATTTCTTAATTACAAAACACCATAAACGTTTCTTGGTTTATCAGCTTTTAACCACACTATAAATACCTTAAAACCATATGCTACATACCTATATACCATATGCTATATACCTTAATACCATATGCAATACCTTAATACCTTATGCTATGTATACATATATATATATATATATGAATTCTACCCATGTCAAACTATGATATTGGTATACATTAATACCATATGCAATAGCTTAATACCTTATGCTATAAATATCTTAAAACCAATCATCTAAAATTCCTCTTTATAAGTAGTACTACAATATATCTTTCATAGCTCCATTTCTCCAAAGTATCTAATCTTATTTATGAAGCCAAACTTTTTTCTAACTCCATTCTCTCTCAACAGTATCTATCCTATCCCGTAACATTTTTAAGCCAACATTTCGTATCTCAAAATTTACGCACAGATACATAAAACCTTCTATAAAGGTTCTATACATAAAACCAACATAAACCTTCCACCAAACCCCAAGAACTCTCTAGAAATCCCTTTCCCAGAGAGACCCCGTGCCCACCTGACGGGGATGGAGGTGAAGGGGCGCCGGTAGATGTCGGAGAGCTTCTCCAGGACGACGGCGGCGGTGGTGAAGATGCGGTAGGTGTGCAGGAAGGTGTTGAGGAAGTCGATGCTCAGGAAGCGCAGGTCCGTCAGCCTCTCCAGCAGCCGCTCCACGCTGGCGTAGCGGATCTGGGGCACTTTGCAGGAATTCAGCGTTTTGCTGAAGCAGATATCAATGTCATCTCTGTGGAGACGGGCGTCGGATCTACACAGAAGTCAAATTTAAAACACTTTACTGATGAATGATCATGGTTTAGGCGATGACTTGAGTTTGAGCTTTCATGTTTTCCACATTCTGTAGTGCATTGCTAGATAACTCTGAAATTCATATAAAGTGTTAGCAGTTCTCCTCATAGCTCAGTCAGACAGAACAATCCTTCTCCAGCCCCAGAACCAAGGACACCACTGCAGCTCCAGGCCCAAAAAGTGCAAACAACAAAAAAAGTGCAAACAGCAGGGAACTGAGGAGAGCAAACAGACAATGGGACTGCATCACCTGGAGCTGGAACTGGACAATTAACCCCAAAGATGGAAATGGACCAGAACTTATAAAAGTGTGAAAACTTGTGACTCAGAGTCCATCTTGGGTCCATCTGAGTGTAGCCATGGCCAGGCTCTTGTGCTGCCCAAGGTGTATCCTTGAAAGTCCTTTTAATAAATCCCTACTTTATTCATTTAACTCAGTCTAGCTCTTTTCTAGGTACCCTCTCAAGGCATCAAAGGAATTGTACCCCTTTAGCTGTTCCTGTCAACAAAAAAGCAGCAAATATTTATGCACTATTGTGTTTCATCAATGCAGGAAAACTTTTAGTTTGTGGTGACAACTGCTTCCATAACTAAGGGAACTTAAATTTTATTTTTGGCAAATGCTTTACACTTCAAAACCTAAGAAACTGTCAATCATGCTTACATTTCTGAAATGGAACAGGTGGCAGAATTGTCCCCTCTTGTCTCTTTCAGGCTATTGTGGCCCACAGGCCAGTATTACTAAAATCTCAGCATGGAATAATTGATTGCAATGTTTTCTGCTGGGATCAAGATTTATCTAAAATAAAGTAATGGAGCCTAAAAAACCTCAGCAAAATTAACCCCTTAGCTAGGTTTAAGGCTTACCTGCAAATTAACACCTGCCTTCAGCTCCAATAATTACTTTCTGTTTTAAAAGAATAAAGAGGGAACAGCACAAAACATCTCAAATTTCAAAGCAGAAGCCAAGAAGAATTTTTATTTAAAAAAAAACAAAACCAAAAACCAATCCATTTCTGCTTGGAAAACATCTGCTTGGATCATAAAAAAAAAGAATAATTTACATAACCCTACGCATAATGGCGGGATTTTCCCCTCAAATTCTGTTTTGCTTAATTTGTAAATCAACAGGATGAATACTAAGTAAAGCATCTTTCAATATATCCCATCTTTTTGTTAAAAATTATTGCATTTTCTCGAAAGAAAGATCAGGTTGTTCCACAGAGTTCTACACTGTTACATAAAAGAAACAGCAACAAAAAAATCTTCTTTCTTAAACTAGGCCCTCAAAAAAGTGGCAATTTTTTGTTTATATCATCCAATGACATCTACTCTGAAAGTCAAACTGTGCTGCAAATCAGGCAAGTGAAAGTTAAGAAGCAGAATACTGAATTTGTGTCTGTTGAGAAGGTCCTGTATGTTCTTTGGAATTAATATTCCTTTCTGTTGGCACGGGGACTGAGGTCCTGCTGTACTTTGAAAGGGGACAAGTGTACTTTTAAAACTCAGCAGGTGACAGAAGTTTTCACGCACTGGAGGGTTCCTGGAACAAA
>WEZZ01021226.1:32708-55448 GCA_013400585.1 Chloropsis cyanopogon
AAAGAAGGGGCTGGACCTGCTACCAAGCCCTACAGGGCTCTTGTCTTCATTATAACTTCTACTTTTACTCATACATATATATACACTTACATATATATATATATATATATACATATACACACAGACAATCTCCTTACATCACTAAAAAGGAGTTTCAAAAATGATCACACACATTTATCTTGACTCCAAGAATATATTCAGCCTTCAGGCTTTGGAACATTTCATAGCAGAGCAATGATTGATATTGAATTGCTCAAACCTGACAACCACAGGCCTCTTCATGTTTAGATTACATCTATAGCTATAAAGTATCATCTGTGTAGCTTTATGTGGGTTCCAATTCAGGATTTTAAGATTATTTGGAAAGTGAAGCTGCAATAATTCACAGTATGATTTTTCTCTAATCATTACCTAAAAGCAGTGAGAAACACATTTAATAAAAATACTTATATTTTCCCTATTTGACCTTGAAATACTTCAAGGAAGCCCTTAGTACCAATCATGGTATCAGACGACTTTTAAAATTAGTATAATTTAGGCAAGAATGGACTTAGTTGTATTCTTAAATGGTATTTCTGTGCCAGCAAATAACTCCAGTAATTTTACATGTCAATGGAACAGCATAATTCCCTGAAAATCTGTTTTGTAAAAAATTCGTCAAACAGGTCTGTCTGTAAGACAGCAAGATGGAGTCCATGGTGTATTTTGAGATTTTTATTTGCCTATTTTTGCTCTTTCAAAAATGTTCATCCAGCACAAAGCAAGTCAGAATTCTTATTTTTTAAGCAATTTCTCCTCATTATGATGATGATTCATCTGGAAATGTTGTCAGGAATGATAGCAACTTTGGAAATGCATGACATTCCATGCTGATATTCCTCTAATCAGCTATTTCTCTCTAAATTAATAGAAGACAGGACCTGAATTCAGAACTATGAGAGATCTGTGTTCTTGTTTGTGTGCATAAACAAAACACAAATAGCCTTGATTTAGCTCTGGCTAGCTGCAAGTTAGGGTGGTTCTGTTTTTTTTATTGCATTCGGCTTCTTTCCACAAATAGATTATGACAAAGTTTGTCTATTATGTTTTTAACTAAAAGCAATTAAAAAAAAAAACCAAACCANTCCATTTCTGCTTGGAAAACATCTGCTTGGATCATAAAAAAAAAGAATAATTTACATAACCCTACGCATAATGGCGGGATTTTCCCCTCAAATTCTGTTTTGCTTAATTTGTAAATAAACAGGATGAATACTAAGTAAAGCATCTTTCAATATATCCCATCTTTTTGTTAAAAATTATTGCATTTTCTCGAAAGAAAGATCAGGTTGTTCCACAGAGTTCTACACTGTTACATAAAAGAAACAGCAACAAAAAAATCTTCTTTCTTAAACTAGGCCCTCAAAAAAGTGGCAATTTTTTGTTTATATCATCCAATGACATCTACTCTGAAAGTCAAACTGTGCTGCAAATCAGGCAAGTGAAAGTTAAGAAGCAGAATACTGAATTTGTGTCTGTTGAGAAGGTCCTGTATGTTCTTTGGAATTAATATTCCTTTCTGTTGGCACGGGGACTGAGGTCCTGCTGTACTTTGAAAGGGGACAAGTGTACTTTTAAAACTCAGCAGGTGACAGAAGTTTTCACGCACTGGAGGGTTCCTGGAACAAAGCTGAGGACAATAAAGTGCCTTATTTCCAGGGATCAAAGGCATGTTCCCTAACAGTGCATTCCCAGATGTTTTCTCTCTCCCATTTCTAAGCACAAAGAGAGGAGAGCAAACAGCTACAGAAGAGGCATTCGAGAAACCAAGAGATGTGACAGACAACAGTGAGAAAGGAAATAGTTTGGTGTCTCTCCCTATGTTTCCTTCACATGTATATTCACTGGATACTAATAAGTAAAATTCATGTAAATTGAGGTATGTAGAAGATCCAAGCTGCGTTGAAAATCTGGAATCATGTACTGAAAATATCTCACTAGAAACAAAAACCACTTATTACAAAAAATAACTGAGAGAACCCAAAGGTAAGGGAAGCAGCCTTATAAACAATGATGCTACTTTGAAGTGATCAGTTAAAAAATGAGAGAAAATAACTTTTTAACAGAAATAACAGAAATATAGAGAACAAAAACTTTGGCTAATATAACAAAATGCCTTTGGAAATGGTAGTTGTCTGCAGTCACATAAATTCTGAAGACATTTTTAAAAATCTCCAATAAAATTATGAGATGGCAAGGAAAAGCTGAGAAAAAAATCATTCACATGAGGCATAACTGAAGCCAACTACTCAAAATCCAGAAAAACCTAAGTTGTGATCCAACGCTGTGAATTGAGAGTTCACCACTCTGAGTGATCCCTACAATTCCAAGAAAGGGATTTGAAAATATATGTTTTGGGATATAGAATCAGTTCCATTCAACCAAAGTGGCAGAAAAAAAAAAATTAAAGGTTTGCATTTTTTAAACACATGCTTTCTCTTGTTAAAATATTTATTGAAGAAACAGAATAATCTATTTTGTTCTCTGTTTCACTTACTTGATCATGTGTGGCACTGTGACTTTGGAGTTTTCTTCAAACACTATTGTCATTAATCCATTGCACCTTATATTATCAATGCACTGCAAAAATAAACATTGAAAACCGTTAAAAGCAAAACACAGGGTAAGGAGACTTATTCCTACACTTTTCATATCCCTGTAAGCTCAAAGCACAGCTTTTGCAGGGTATGGGCTGATAAGGAAAAGATATTTTCTCAAATGAAAAGCAGTGATGCAAGAATTAGAGTCGACATGCTGCTCCAGCCTTTGCCTCTCAGGGTATTCCATCCAGCAACCTTTCTTTTCCACATGATTAAGTATTTTGAGTTGGAAGTGATATTTCCTTTGAAGCTCCTTTGAAAGGGAACAAAACTCATTATTTCTTGTATTTCCTGAAAGAGTGTAAGCTTGAGAAATCAAGACCACAAGAAAGTCAGAATGCTCTATACTCCAAGGGGTACAGTAATCCCTCAACCTTCACTCTGTGCAAAATACCAGAAAGGAATATAAAAAGCCTCCAGAAACACATTTGTAAAAACAAATTCAAGTGGTGCTCCTTGTGAAATGCTGCTGTGAGGAAGCTGTCCAGGCTGCTCCCTGCAAACTCTTGCATGGATGTTTTAGGCTGGGAATTAGGAGGGAGTTTCATGTGCAATTTTATGCAGTTCAGGTGAGCCCAAAGAAGGGGCTGGACCTGCTACCAAGCCCTACAGGGCTCTTGTCTTCATTATAACTTCTACTTTTACTCATACATATATATACACTTACATATATATATATATATATATACATATACACACAGACAATCTCCTTACATCACTAAAAAGGAGTTTCAAAAATGATCACACACATTTATCTTGACTCCAAGAATATATTCAGCCTTCAGGCTTTGGAACATTTCATAGCAGAGCAATGATTGATATTGAATTGCTCAAACCTGACAACCACAGGCCTCTTCATGTTTAGATTACATCTATAGCTATAAAGTATCATCTGTGTAGCTTTATGTGGGTTCCAATTCAGGATTTTAAGATTATTTGGAAAGTGAAGCTGCAATAATTCACAGTATGATTTTTCTCTAATCATTACCTAAAAGCAGTGAGAAACACATTTAATAAAAATACTTATATTTTCCCTATTTGACCTTGAAATACTTCAAGGAAGCCCTTAGTACCAATCATGGTATCAGACGACTTTTAAAATTAGTATAATTTAGGCAAGAATGGACTTAGTTGTATTCTTAAATGGTATTTCTGTGCCAGCAAATAACTCCAGTAATTTTACATGTCAATGGAACAGCATAATTCCCTGAAAATCTGTTTTGTAAAAAATTCGTCAAACAGGTCTGTCTGTAAGACAGCAAGATGGAGTCCATGGTGTATTTTGAGATTTTTATTTGCCTATTTTTGCTCTTTCAAAAATGTTCATCCAGCACAAAGCAAGTCAGAATTCTTATTTTTTAAGCAATTTCTCCTCATTATGATGATGATTCATCTGGAAATGTTGTCAGGAATGATAGCAACTTTGGAAATGCATGACATTCCATGCTGATATTCCTCTAATCAGCTATTTCTCTCTAAATTAATAGAAGACAGGACCTGAATTCAGAACTATGAGAGATCTGTGTTCTTGTTTGTGTGCATAAACAAAACACAAATAGCCTTGATTTAGCTCTGGCTAGCTGCAAGTTAGGGTGGTTCTGTTTTTTTTATTGCATTCGGCTTCTTTCCACAAATAGATTATGACAAAGTTTGTCTATTATGTTTTTAACTAAAAGCAATTAAAAAAAAAAACCAAACCAAGAACTTATCCCTGACATTTAAAAAATTTTAAATATCCTTTTTGTTCATTCACAACATAGACAGTTCCTGCACACTGTCAGAATGCTCAGCAATTATTTATAATGGCTTGTTAGTATTCATTTTTGGTGGAAAAAAGAGTTTATCTCGTTTTCTTTCTTCATTATTGATGTGATATCAAATCATTTTCACACTAGGACTCTAAGGCGGTTTTTGATTTGTATGAAAATCATGAACAAACCAGTACTATCCTCCTTCTTAAATCAAAATATGTGTCTAGATGGGGCTCTCCTTACACATAAAAATGCTTACCGCTGTGTTTGTCCGTGGGCAATTCTGAAATTTATACCCCACCTCTGTTTTTGAGAAACACACGTCCCATTTGGGGTGACCCAAGCGCAGAGACAGAATTTGGAGGAGAACAGGCAGCACCGAGCTGGGTTTTTCACAGGTTAACACAGCAAACCAGAGGCATCCAGCAGCCCTGTGCCAGGCTGGTTTTCAGCAGCACAGAGGGAAGGAAGAGCTCACCAAAGCCAGGTGAGAAAAGCACCGAGGTACCTGGCTGATGTCACTCGTCCACGCAGCTTTCTCCTGCCGGGACGGGGCCAAGAGGACCACAGTGAAAGGGGGAGCATCCGTGGGCTCCACGATCAGCTTGAAATCCAGGTGTCCAAACACCTGCCCGGAGCCTTTTGCTTTACAGCCAGAGCGGGAGGAAAAAAGTCACAACGTGAAAGGTCAGAGCATAAAACGAAGAAAACAGATTTTGTTTACAACAGAAACGCTATAAAACGTCGTCCTGATAAAGAGCAAATCCAATTAGGTATCCAACAACTCATTTTGTTGTTCACATATGCCAAGCACACAAATACTGGGATTTGCTCTTCACGGTAAAGTTTCTTGTGACGCTTGTACGCTAATACATCCTCACCATACTACAGGTATCACTCAGATTAATGAAACTACTTTCACAATTCAACTGCAAAACTTGGCAAACTGCAGGACGGAAGACAAAAGGAGTAACAATAAAATCAGCCTGAGACTGTATTTTGTAATTCCCTCTGAACAGGCTTGCAGTCCAGATTTGCGGGGAGCCCAAGACAAAAAACTTCCCATTCATTCTTCCAAATTACTCAGCTCCCATGTATTTCAGAAAGCTAATTATCTGCTGTTTATGTAAGGCTCTTCTCCTTTTTTTTTTTTTTTTTTTAATTTTTAAATTTTTTTATTTATTTTATTTTCCAACATGCTCTGGGAGAACTTGAATACAAAAGTCAGCAAATAATTTGTCACATTTCTCCAGCCAACCCTCTTGAAAACCCAGCAAGGGATGTCAACAGCAGGACCAAATACAACAAAACAATGCCCCATCCAAGCCAGCATGTCCATTATTGGAACAGCCATTCTACTGGATCAGTTTTACACAGTATTCTACTGGTTTCACAAAAACATATCTATTTGCTCTTATGAAAAAATAAAAAAAGGGTACTAATTTTAGGAAACTAGAAACTGTACTTACTACTGACAGCTGAATTTAACTTACAATCGTCATCACTCGCTTCTGTCTCCTCGACCAGTGTGCACTCTATCAGAGACAGAACACCTCCTGTCTGTGTAAACAAAGCACATTTCACACAAATGTTATTTATTCCCATTTGTCACAGGTTTTTTTAAATGTTGACATGCCTGACTCTAACATTTTACATTAGTCAGAGCCCTAAGGAAGATTCATCAATTTCATGATACACATTTTTTCCTTAAAGAGCTAAACCCAAACTGATTAAATATAATACTTTTCTTAATCTGATAGATCAATAGTACAATGCACAAAACTTCATTCCCTTTTACCACACTGTAGTTTATGGCACACACAGACTTGTTCACAAGTTCCAGAAAAGTGAACTAGAATTTCATCTTCCGAATTTAAGTGAAATACATACAAGGTTTTTCAAAGGTTCCGTTAGACCCTATTTATTTGGCATTAAGTACTTGAACTATTTAAGAGGTACAAAGTGGGAAAGCACATGACCCTTAATAACCTCTTGGTATGCCAAATTAAAATTCCATTCAACATAACCCACTCCATGAACTACCAACATCTCTTTACCCACAAGCCAGCACTATGCAAGACTGATTCTCAACAAATATAACTAGATTGTTCTTAGATGACATTTTAGTTTAAGAGAACATGCTGTTCAAGAAAACTGAATTGACTTTGAAAATTAATTTTATTAGAGCTCTGGAAAATGTTCTTTAGCAATTCTGCAGGGTTGTACTGCCTGATTTATGCACTGAAAACTGACTTTAATTCAGTGCCACATACACTGAATTTATTCACTACTTCAAACAAATAGATACATCAATGCCTTGTTTTTAATCCCCATTTTACTAGAATAAACTGGGTCTAATAAAAGAAAATTAGCTGAATTCTATTATTTGCAATGAAAATGTAAAGCAGGTCAACATTGTGCACCACCCCACTTTTGTTTATAACCACCAATGCAAAGCTCACGTGAAAGCCATAAAACAGCAAAATGTTGACAGTTCACCAAAGATGTGTTTTCATTGTGAAAATTAAGTCATAAGACAAAGCCCATACCTTAAGAAGATGCAGTTTTCCTCCTGAACTTCTCGTACAAATTAAGAAGTGTTTTGTAAACAAGAAGCATTGTCTTTCTCCTTCTTTCTTCAAAGACAACGAGCCCAGGCGAACTTTACTCAGCTTTCCCCTCTCAACTGAGGGGACTTGGATTAGGGAACCTGGTAATGAAGGGGCAAAATTTACTGTATTACAGCAATATTTAGCAGGCAGTGCTCAAGTTGTTAATTCATGGAATACTATGACGTTAATTAACACAACTCTTCATTCCAGTATCAATGGGTATCAGAGTCTCTTTCAAGCACAAGTCAATCCCTTTTTTACTGCACAGGTTCCCTGTGTTATCATAAATAGGCTCAAGTACAGTCTAGACTAATGTTTGTGTAAGTGGCAGGATTAGATCCAGGGCTGATTAGGCAATTAAACACATTAAGAGGCCATTGATCAGAAAATGTGGCTGAACAGCAAACACCACTTTGACAGCCACTACACTTGCAAAAGACACTTCCAAATCAAAGAGACAGAAAGTGGAAAGAACATGGGAAAGTTCTTTTTGATGGAAAAGCGTTTGTGTGTGTGCCCGTGTGCAAGAGAGATGGAAATGAAGCACATTTCTTCCTCCTATCTTGTACTGCATAATTGTCAGTGCTCCACAGCTCATCTGAAATGTGTTACCAGTGAAACACTCCCGAACTAAACTGAACCTGCTTACATAAGCCTGAATTTTGCTTTGCAGAGCTCCAGGCTGGGGACAGCTCCGCTTCTCTGCTGTTTCACATCTCTCAGTCTGTGACCAACTTTTCCAGATTGATCCCACCATGTGTATCACCTCCAAATTTGGAGCAGGAGTTAAATTTGGTGGTGAAGTGCAACTCCTCTGTAGATTAAACAGAAAGATTTCTACCATACGACTTGCTGTTAGCAGACAGGGCAGCCAAGAGACCTCCTAGTCTCATTCCCACACATCTCTCCTCACTATTACCTTTACACTGCCTTGTGCCTTGCTCCAGCATCAGGCACTCATACAGCTGAACCAGCAGGAAAATAATGCTGGGAAGAGGCAGCTGACAGCTCCCTGACAGGAGCAAGGTCACGAAAGCACCAAGAAACTGATGATGCAAAGGGAGCTGCCCAGCAGAACAAGCAGGGGGAGAAGGCTCTGAGCTGCCTCTTCCAGATATGAAATAGCACAGCTGCATCAAAGCTCAAAGTAGTGGTAGCATCCTGACACAATGCCAGCCTGACAGAATTACCCATGAAATATTAGATTAGCAATTCTTACTCTGCGTTGTCAAAAGGATTATCTTTCTCAAGGTTCACATAGGCAATCTTAAATTAACAAACAGAGAAGTTGCAGTAACTGAGAAAGGTGCTATTTATCTACTTTTCTACACTTAGCTCTCTCTATACATTTAAGTAGCCTTAAGTAATTCATATGTAAACTTCTACTGACAGGGGAAAACACACAGCAGAAAATTTGCCGGAGAACAGTGTTCTCTGACAGACACTTCACATTTAGACTAAACGTGTATCACACAACTTGTGTCACCGAAACAGAACAGTGGAGTGAAGCTATGCTCTAGAATTTTGCAAAGGAACTTGGAACATTTCAGATTCACTTACATCCTGACCCAAACCCATAAATATTTATTGGCTGTTGTGCGTTTCCCCTGGACAAAGAGCCAACCTGCCTCAGCTGTAAGAGAGAAGGAGGAGATCATTTCCATGTGTTGGAACAGTGACTTTTCCATGTTACAGACTGTCCCTCAGGCCACACTGTGAGGCCAGCATGTTCAAAACAACTCCCTTACAAAATTCCCAGGGTACTTTTAGTCCTAAAATTCCATCTACACATTTAGGGTAGCAGTATTCAATCTGTACATTTTGTTTCTGCTTTGCTTTGTAGAGTAGTAGTACCTATAAATATGATACGCTTACAGAAGTAAGTTTACAGGCAACTTTTGTTTATTTATTTTTATTTTCATTAGAATGCTTTCAGGATGAATGTGCTCTGTTCTGCCATAATGGGCTGAGGTTAAACAATGCTCTTGCATGGAGCTGAAATACCATTTAATAAAGCAAAACAGAGCAAACCTCTCTCTAAAGCAGAAAACAGAGACTGCACTTTCTCTCTTTCAAATTTGCAGAGAGGAACACATCTCCTAGACATTCTGCATGGCTGACACCAAGCAAGGACCTTGGGCATTCTCACCAGGCTTTAGTGGTTAACAAAACTGGGCATTGGCTGTACAACAGATTTCCCCTTAAGGAAAAAAAATGGTCACAATTGGCCAATGTACAGATGCAATGAGCAAGTGAAGCTAATTTTAGAACATTCCCTAACAATATAGTTTGGACAATAGTGTAAGCCCATGAATTTTTTATCCAGCACAGGCCTAAGCACTTCCAGCACTTCAATGCTTCGACAGTCACCCTCTCAGCCTTTGCTCAATCCAATGAATATAAACATTGTTGTATTTATAAACAAACCCAAACATTCAGAAGTGTATATTGAACTGTCTGATTTACCAGCTCAGCCTGGCTTTCCCCATGCTGGAAGTTTTTGGGCTTTTTTACTCTTTCTTTACTGTCAGGTTTTACTGCTCAGAGGGTTAAACTCTGGAAGAGGTTGCTCATTCAGGGAGGCTGTGGATTCTGTCCTTGGAAACAGCAAAATACTGACTGGGCATGGCAGAAAGCAGCCTGCTCCAGCTGGTGCTGCTTCGAGACTGGAATGGATAATTTCCAAAGTCCCTTCCAACTTCAGCTATTGCATGATTTTGTGGTTATGATATCTTTATCAGCAGAGGTAAATTCTCAGCAGCTGATGGCAGAAACATCAGAGTGTTTGAAGGCACAGGAGGGGCTCGAGGTGCCCAGTTGTTTGGAGGTCAACAGATTTGAGACTCCCTGAGTGTCCTTAAGCCTCACAAAGAAAACATTCCTCACTTGTTTGTGTGCCTGACTGTAAAATCTGATCCTAAGTAAGAGGCAGAGAAAATCAGACCCCAGGAAACTTGAAGGAGAATTCCCAATCTGCATTGCAAAACACTGCCAGGGACAGTTCCCGTGGTGTCAACATACACAACCCAACAGAATCAATCTCTTCTTAAAAATGTAAAGTCTGTAACACATAGAAAAGTTGTCATTAACACCCACAAAAAAAGGCCTGAACAAAGGTAGTGGCACCTCTCTCCTGTTTTAGGCTGAAAAAGAGGTTCCTGTGCCCATCTACACTAATCAGCACAACAAACAGAAGCCGAACTGAAATCAGAGGAGATGGACATCACTGCCAAAGTCACCCCACTGTCAGATGTAAAATGGGCTCCATTACTTCATTTGCTTTATTCAGATTTCTGCCCTTGCACAGAATCACAGGCAGTGGACGTTCCACCAGATAAACTGGTGCAACCTTCTGTAACACACACTCCTGTCCACCGTCCTCTGACTGTGTGCCTAGAAATAAATCTGAATTTAATTTACTTACAGGGCTTGGCCTGGGCCTAACAGTAATTTTTTCAGATTGATTCCCACAGACAAAAAATGCTAAATTTTACTGATGAAGCAGTGGGTACACAGACAAAACATTATTAGTCAGTTTTAGTGGGAAAACCCCAATAAATAAAAATACCTATTTGTATTACATATTGTTATAATACTGAAAACATTCTAGAATTTAATTAGGTTTCATGGTACAAGTCAACCTAGGATAATCACACCATAATAATTTTTTGGCTGTGGGTGCAAAACAACTTGGATTTTTTCTTAAAGCCATATTCATAACTCTTAAAACACCTCAGAGATAACAAATATTTTTGTTATCATACATTGAAAGAAGAATCAAGTAATTTAATAGGGTTTGTAACAACAATATTGTTAATGTATTGTAAAAACAATATTGGAAGTTATTACAGAGAATTCATATTTTGACAACGTAACTACAGAAGCAGCACAAAATACATTTCAAAATGTACAGAAAGCCTATTAATTACCAGGTGCAATATGGCCCCATCAAATACCAGATGTTCTGCTGAGGTCATCTGGAAAAGGTTTTGTGAAGGGATGCACTTAAATTATATTCCTAACCTTTCCTGAGTATATTTCATGCTTTTCAGCACAAAGGAGCAAAACCTGTTAAAATTCTGCACTCCAGATCTGTAGTTATTGTGTACAAGCCCAGTAACTGGCTTTAAGAGATGCAAAAGTAAAGTATTATCTAAATAGGAGAAAAATAAGCAGTTAAACACCACCAAGTAAGAACTGTAAACCAATTTGCAGTTCCTGGCAAAAAAACTGTCCCTTATTTAAAATGGAAATGTTGTTCTAGCAGAGTTTTTTGGAACTTAACAACAAATTCCACCTCTGCTGTAACTAATTTTCAACAGAAAGAGTTTCCAAAGCTCCCATCAATAGACAGAGAGGAAAAGAGTGCTGCTCTTGCCCTGCTCCATCCCCTTGGGACCACAGTCCAGGCAGAATGTGAATTACAGTCCCGGGGGGGGCTTTGCCACTCACGTGCTGCTGATTTTCACGGTTCCTGAAGAAAACAGCACAGAACTGAGCTGCAGCCACAGCCCAAAATCTCCTGTTTTCAGGGCACTTTGTGACTCAGCCAGGCTCAGGATGCTGACAAGTGCCCAGTGCAGTGCCCAGCCTGACGATGGCAGTGTGAGCCCTGCTGCCTTCAGTGCAGTTTTTTGTTTTTTTTTTTCATGGTTATTGGGCAGTTTTGCAGAGGAATGTCTTACCTTGGCGAATAAACGTTTGGCTGGTATCTAGCAATATGTCACAGCCCTCCACTATGGTCCTCTCTATGGCCAGGTTCTTACGGATGTTCTCTGTGTCACTCACCTCGTCGTGCATCACTCTGTTGGGTGGGGACAAAGCAAAATGCACTTTATCTCCCCAAAACGTGCCTCAGTCCTGCTGTGCCTGTGAAGACACAGAGCCTGCCCTTCACCACCTGCTGCAGAACAGATCTACCCACCCAGTGCCTCATCACTCCAGAGCAGGTCTCCTGCCTTTTTTTCCTCTTCTTTTCAAATCATTCTCGTGATCATTTTGATTTTTCAGCAGTGGAGCCCAATTTGNCTCTCCTTTCCTTTCCTTTATTTTCTCCCTTCTTTTCTCCTTTCTCCTCTTTTCTCCATTCCTTTTTCCTTTCCTTTCCTCTTTCCTTTCCTTTCCTTTCCTTTCCTTTCCTTTCCTTTCCTTTCCTTTCCTTTCCTTTCCTCTTTCCTTTCCTTTCCTTTCCTTTCCTTTCCTTTCCTTTCCTTTCCTTTCCTTTCCTTTCCTTTCCTTTCCTTTCCTTTCCTTTCCCCANTTTACTGATGAAGCAGTGGGTACACAGACAAAACATTATTAGTCAGTTTTAGTGGGAAAACCCCAATAAATAAAAATACCTATTTGTATTACATATTGTTATAATACTGAAAACATTCTAGAATTTAATTAGGTTTCATGGTACAAGTCAACCTAGGATAATCACACCATAATAATTTTTTGGCTGTGGGTGCAAAACAACTTGGATTTTTTCTTAAAGCCATATTCATAACTCTTAAAACACCTCAGAGATAACAAATATTTTTGTTATCATACATTGAAAGAAGAATCAAGTAATTTAATAGGGTTTGTAACAACAATATTGTTAATGTATTGTAAAAACAATATTGGAAGTTATTACAGAGAATTCATATTTTGACAACGTAACTACAGAAGCAGCACAAAATACATTTCAAAATGTACAGAAAGCCTATTAATTACCAGGTGCAATATGGCCCCATCAAATACCAGATGTTCTGCTGAGGTCATCTGGAAAAGGTTTTGTGAAGGGATGCACTTAAATTATATTCCTAACCTTTCCTGAGTATATTTCATGCTTTTCAGCACAAAGGAGCAAAACCTGTTAAAATTCTGCACTCCAGATCTGTAGTTATTGTGTACAAGCCCAGTAACTGGCTTTAAGAGATGCAAAAGTAAAGTATTATCTAAATAGGAGAAAAATAAGCAGTTAAACACCACCAAGTAAGAACTGTAAACCAATTTGCAGTTCCTGGCAAAAAAACTGTCCCTTATTTAAAATGGAAATGTTGTTCTAGCAGAGTTTTTTGGAACTTAACAACAAATTCCACCTCTGCTGTAACTAATTTTCAACAGAAAGAGTTTCCAAAGCTCCCATCAATAGACAGAGAGGAAAAGAGTGCTGCTCTTGCCCTGCTCCATCCCCTTGGGACCACAGTCCAGGCAGAATGTGAATTACAGTCCCGGGGGGGGCTTTGCCACTCACGTGCTGCTGATTTTCACGGTTCCTGAAGAAAACAGCACAGAACTGAGCTGCAGCCACAGCCCAAAATCTCCTGTTTTCAGGGCACTTTGTGACTCAGCCAGGCTCAGGATGCTGACAAGTGCCCAGTGCAGTGCCCAGCCTGACGATGGCAGTGTGAGCCCTGCTGCCTTCAGTGCAGTTTTTTGTTTTTTTTTTTCATGGTTATTGGGCAGTTTTGCAGAGGAATGTCTTACCTTGGCGAATAAACGTTTGGCTGGTATCTAGCAATATGTCACAGCCCTCCACTATGGTCCTCTCTATGGCCAGGTTCTTACGGATGTTCTCTGTGTCACTCACCTCGTCGTGCATCACTCTGTTGGGTGGGGACAAAGCAAAATGCACTTTATCTCCCCAAAACGTGCCTCAGTCCTGCTGTGCCTGTGAAGACACAGAGCCTGCCCTTCACCACCTGCTGCAGAACAGATCTACCCACCCAGTGCCTCATCACTCCAGAGCAGGTCTCCTGCCTTTTTTTCCTCTTCTTTTCAAATCATTCTCGTGATCATTTTGATTTTTCAGCAGTGGAGCCCAATTTGGCAGAGCAGTGGCTGTTCCTGAGCACATCTGACAGATGCCACCGAGCTACACACACTTCACAGCTGACAGAAGAGAGCCTGATCCCTAATGCCACAAACAGGGAAGTGTTGCCTAGAATTGGGCAGGGCACGTTGTAGATTTCCTCTCCGTGGCTTTAGGGTCCCACTCTGTCCCTGCTTCATCTCTACATCTAATGTATCTTTCCTTTCCTTCCCTTCACTTTCCTTTCCTTCCCTGGAACTTTCCTTGAATTTTCCTTTCCTGGATCTTTCCTTTCCTTTCCCTTTCCCCTCTCCTTTCCTTTCCTTTATTTTCTCCCTTCTTTTCTCCTTTCTCCTCTTTTCTCCATTCCTTTTTCCTTTCCTTTCCTCTTTCCTTTCCTTTCCTTTCCTTTCCTTTCCTTTCCTTTCCTTTCCTTTCCTTTCCTTTCCTCTTTCCTTTCCTCTTTCCTTTCCCCTTTCCTTTCCTTTCTCCTTTCCTTTCCCCTTTCCCCTTTCCTTTCCTTTCTCCTTTCCTTTACTTTCTCCTTTCCCTTCTCCTTTCCTTTTCTTTCCCATTTCCTTTCCTTTCTCTCCCTCAATGACCACAGCCTTGATATTTCACCATTTCCTTTCTCTTACTGTTTGTATTGCAGGCATCTTAGCCTTACAGACAAAAATACAAATTTTTTTTTTTTTATTTTTTTCAGTGCTGAGAAAAACCCAAGAGTTTATATGATCTTGCAATGATATTTTCCTAAAGTGGGACTGGACAGCACGTTGTGGAACCTCCTCCTCCCTCAGAACTACATTAAAGGGATGGAAATGAGTCAGTTTATTTTATATTTGTGGTCTCTACTGGCTTTTTGAGCAGAGAGGATCAGTCAGACTCCAGTTCTGAATGCTCGGTGATGAATCAGTTGGATCAGCAATGAACTCTGGCTTATGTGACGAAGCCAGTCCCAAGCTGATTTATCTGCTCGTGCAGATCTTTTACAACTAAATATTCTCCAAGCACATCTTTAGTGAATACTCCAGACACTGAATATTTATATCCTGGAGTTCACTCATGGTCTCTTTGTTCACAGCAGAAAACTGCATTTCCCAGAGAGGAGAACCACTTTTCTCACTGGGCTGATGAGAGGAACATCTGAGAAAGGTCTGGGGGTTCAGGGAAGAGCTTCATTGCGCAGGTTTCCACACCAGTTCTCAGAATGTATCTTTAGTTCCTGCTTATCTGGCATTATTTGAAGCATATATGAAAGTCAACTTTCATCACTAGCATGCTAAAATTATAACACAGATAGAGAACTAAGTACTTTCCCAGACCATGATTCCTTAAGATGTTCTTCTCTCTTTAAATTAAGAAAAATAAAATTTCTTTATGTAAAGAAACCTGCTCTGTTCATAACCCAGGAGTAGGTGGCTTCTATAGTGATTTTAATTCTCCTCTAACCAAAATACAAGGAGACACTTGTAGATTTAAATTTGCCAAAAAAACCAAAAAAATCCAAACAAACAAAAACAAAGAAAAAACAAAAACAAAAACAAAAACAAAAACAAAGAAAAAACTCAAAAAAAAACACCAACAAAAGAAAGAAATAGACCAGGGAAAATATTACACTGAGATATTTTTGTTATATTTCATTATCTTCTGTTTTGGGTTTGATCCTTTTCTTTAATATGCATATCTTTTTCAAGGAGCAAAAACAAATAAAAATAAAGGAAAACTGTTTTTTCTTTTCAAAACCTTTAATTCAAAATTATCAGACATAAGGTAGAAAAATCTTACCTTGAAAGTTCTTCTAGTTTAGATTTAGCAAATTCAAGGCTTTTTCTCTCAACGTGTTCATGTGGTGTGTGAGCCAAAAGTTCATGAAGTGTTATAATATATCTGGGAATCTTGAAACCAGTAAGACATAATATCAGTAAATCCATATATACCTTCCCTCAATTTTAATAGATTATGAGCATGTAAATTTCTTTTGACATTGAAAATACCAGGTGACCTGTCTGCATTCAGATAAAATTCACATTGCACAAAAGGAGATGGAAGAATGTCCAGTATTTGACTATTAAAGGCCACAGGGTAACAAGGACCCTTCAGAGCTTTTAACCACAGAAAGAAGGACCCTTCAGAGCTTTTAACCAAGTGATGGTGCAGCATAACTGGTCTGGCACAACAAGATTTATGTAGGAGGAAAGGCAACATTATGCTCATGTGGAAAGTCATCAGCAATGACACAATAACATTCCTCATCACACAGGAACAGGACCATCTCTTTCCCTCCCTTGACCTGGTTTCAACTCAACCCAAAAAAACCCTTCATACCCATAAAAACTTTAAAATATACCACTTCAAAAATTATTTATATTAAAAAAAAAAAAAGTATTGTTGCAGGTGCTAATGGCTCCTTAGGCTAATATGAATAACTACCACTAACGGAAGTGTCACTGATGCCCCCTTTTAAATTTATTTTCTCTATCTGGCTTGCCAATACCTCCATAAACTGAGGGGGTTCACTACTCTTCTGATGAGTAAAATGTCAGATTAAATGAAAAAGATACAAAACTCTCAGGCCAGTGCTTCACAGACATCTTAAAACAACAGCAAGTGTCTACTCCAGGCAGATCACAGTAAAATTTCAGGAGGGTACGTAGAGTTTTCAAAACTTTTGCAGTTTACTTTTCATTTTCTGAAGACCAAGCCACTCAAGAAGCAAGTGGGGAGAAAGATACAAAATGTATTCCCAGTAAAGTGCTTATGGCTGCTCTAAGTTACTGAATATCATCTCTCTCTGGACTTTATAACCAGGGGTCCTAAGTCAAGGACCTGCTCCTTGTCAATTTTCTTTGGTGCCATCCTCACCCCACACTCCCCCCTCAACATTCCTGAGACTGAGCAAAGGTGAGCCAGCACAGCTGGGGAAAAGATCTCCACAGGCAAACAACAAAATAAATTAAACCATATTAATTTTCAGGAGAGTATTTCTAGTTTAGCAAGAAGAGCCTTCAATTAATCGTGATGTCAGCAACATAAAATGAATCTAACGAACAGTAAAACCAAATATAGACAAAAAATACACAGGGAATGTACCTGAAACATGGGGTAGGTAAGGAAAGTTTCCAGCATTCTGCCCTCACATGCTGGGTTGGCTTCATATTGCTTCAAGAGTTTGTCAAAATCTCTGTTTTGCTTACAGTTTGCCAGCACTTGTAGGCTGTATTGATGATTCCGAACAAATTCTTGGTATATGTTCAGCATTGGCAGCAGAATGTCAAATAAGTCAGCTAGAAAAAGCAGAAAAATACTGTTTTGTTTTTTTTTTTTTTTCCAGCTACCCATGTACTGAAATACATTTTTAAAGAAAGCAGTGTTTTCTCTGGAAGTGAATCACTATAATCAGTTCCGTTTCCAATACACTGACAATTTAGAAACATTAAATATAGCTTTTTCACCTGCCCAGGATGGTTGTTCTGGTTACCTAATGGTCAGATAGCACTAGCAAAAATAAAGGTCTAATCAAAGGAATTCTCTTATACAGACCATTACTGCCCACACAGGATTCCCATTACACCTGATCTTGTGGTTTTAACCCTGCAAATGCATTCCCTTCAAAAGGGACTTTTAAGAAGTCATGTCTTTAGGAAAAAAAAAAAATAAATCCCTACTGAATTTTCAAAAATAAATACAAAAGACAGAAAATAAAGTAACTTACCTAGAATTAAGGTAGGCCAGTTAGCTATTCTTGCTTTTAAGCCCTGGTGAAATATCTCATGAAGAAACATGATTGTTTCACTGAAAAACAAGTATTTAAACAAACAAAAAGACAATTCTGGTTTTATTTTCTGATTAATAATTCACAGAGAAACATCTCTTCCCCTTTTGCACTTTTGCTAGAAAAAAAACAGAAGACAGTTATTGTTATGGAAATAAGTGCTTCCTTTTATTGCATTGTTTAAAAATACTAGCTCAGTGCTCCTAAAAAACTCATAGTATTCAATATAAATATTCTAACATTGTATTCATATTCTAACAAGGGAAAGGAAACCTGCCTCATGACTAAAGGAACATATTCTATTTCTCAGAATTTTGGGGCAGGCTTGGATGCAATCCCAATCCTGTATCTAATGTTAGATGCCTCCTGGGCTACTTGAACATGCTCATTACAGCAGTACTTGGATGCCTAATGAAAGAACAATTCTTTTTTTGCAGGATATGAAAAGACAAGTGAGAGGGAAGGAGACTCCTTAGGCAGGACAACAGAAAATAGAAGCTTTGGCATTCTCATCCTCGGGGTTTTATCGGGATCATATGAGGCCACTAAGTCCAGTTCTGCTCTCTTTAGAGAAAAGAAGAAACAGGAAAGGTGACAGAAAATTATGAGAACTGCCCCAAGAGGCACCATCTGTCCTTTTTTCCCTTTAGCAGAGGAAGACAGAGAATGCAGGGAGGTAAAGAGGTCATGCTGGTTCCCAACAGCATCACCTGCAGTACCTTTGCCTTTCAGCCCTGGAAACGTGTCTGGCTCAGTGACACCACCAGAGCCAAAACGAGGACCAGGACTCTGCCTTCAGCTGAACCAGAATGGGAACAAGCAGTCAGGGAAACCCACGGAAGAAAAAAAAAAAAAATGTGTGTATTCTATTTCCACCTGTTAGAGATGGGGCAGTTATCTACTGTTAATTGGGCAGTTTGCTTTATCTCCTCCACAACCAATCCTCCCTCCAGGAGATCTCTCCTGTTCATGGGCCATTAATTATTAATTATCTCCCGTTAATGGCCACTGAGTGTCCCTGCATGGCTGACACAATGCCATCATCCCATGGGAGAGGCCCCGCCCAGGGGAGGAGCCGAGCATTCCTACCTGGATAGAATCTGACCCTGCACACCCCAGCACCTTTCCCACTGCATTCCCAGAGGAGCAGCTTTGATCCCCACTGCATCCCCAGAGGGAGCCCAGGCCCATCTCCAGCAGCCCTGGAGCTGCAGAGGAAAACTCCCCCCTTGTGCAGGATCCTGCTCCAGCAGAGCCACAGCTGGCACTGCAGGAGGGCTGAGCCCCCATGGGCTGGGGCTGAGCAACCCNTAATTTCAAAATTATAACAATTTGGAGGTAGAGGTTTGCATTTTCTACTTCAGGGGAGACTCCTGCCTTCCTTAGCAGACACCTGGCCTTTCAAACCAACACAAAAAACAAAACAAAACAAAACAAAAACAAAAACAAAAAAAAAAAACCAAAAAAAAACAAAAACAAAAACAAAACAAAAAAACTAAAACAAACAAACAAAAAAACAAAAACAAAAACAAAAAAACCCCAAAAAAATCAAAAAACCAAACCAAAAAACAAAAAAAGAACCCCCCCCCCAAAAAAAAACAAACCCGAAAAAACCAAAAAACAAACAAACAAAAAAAACACCTCCAAAAACAATAAAAAAATCCGAAATAAGTCAAATAAATCCACTATACCTGTTGAGGAAAATGCTGCTGACATCATCATGGCTGATGGGAGGCTTCTTGGAGCTCGCTGCCATCCTCAGGGGCCGCAGGAAGCAGTTCACCAGCACATAAAGCTGGTGCACGTACTCAGACTCAGCCTCCACCATGTTGAAAACTATCTGGTTCCTCTTCCTCATGCTCTCTGCGTGAGGAGAGCAAATATAATCCTGGACAATGGTTTTCCATTTTCTTCTGCACAACCAGCCCCGCATAAAGCTCTGAACCTAAAAAGGGATCACGCAGAAAAAGGAAGTTAAAAAACCAGATTGCATGATTTATCATAAGCTCTTCACTGTAAAAATAACCCTCAAAATTAAAAGCTTTTGCTCAAAAATAAAAATGTTCTCTTATTTATATATAATTGTTCTGTAATTAATTATATTTCACATTTCTGTTTGTTAAGGGTCATAATTGTTGCCAGGGAACAGACTGTAAAACATGGCATACATAGAAGGGAATCTTTCACTGCAAGCTGGAGTGTTGTCCCCTTCCCATCAGCACGAGTGCAGCTCCTTCTTCCTCCCCCTAACACATTTCTCTGATACCCCAAAGGTATCCTGCAGTACCTCCAGGTAACACATTCCAGCACAGACTCAGTATCATTATTGGCAGAATTCTTCAATGATTTTTTAAGCTCAGTTTGCTTTCCATTTTGAACAGATAACACTTGGTATGTGTATTTAAAGATATGCATCAATACATTGTTTGGTATCAGGCACCAAGGCAACAAACACGGTATTCAAAAAGACAGATTTTTTGCATTCTTAAAAAACATGTCATTGAAAGAAATCTAACTAAGCACAAAATCTATTGAAGTTGCAAGTGGATTAAAGATTACAGAAGAGGTCTACATCTGGTCACAGGAAATTTCATTATGTCTGTGCCCAGATCTTGATGTAAAGATCATTCATCTCGAATGAGAAGTGCAAAATCTCACTGCTATCAGTTTACTCTGAAAAAATAACTTTAAATAAAAGGGGCCCAACTGTCAAAATGACCAAGATGCAAAACGCAGTGAATTACACAGAGATTCAAAGCTCTCTTGCTACTAAAAGGGGCATTCCCAGCTTCTGCCACAATGGTTCTCTGCACAAAAAGGAAAACTCACACCAAGTTACCAGCTCAGTGCTGACCCTGGCTCAAACTGCACACCCCAGAAAAAAATGAGCCATGTTCCATAAAGGATTTTATGCAAATACATCACAAGATTAAATGTGGCACTAAAATTCATGTAATTGAAGAGATTTAAGTAGGGCTAGGGCAAAGGAAGACTTGCTATTTGACTGGCACTTGAAAAAAAATAAATAAAAGTAGACAAACCAAAATACGGAAGTACAATCCTCATCCCACCCTCCTCCCTTTAAGCACAAAAGACTTCATGTTTACCTTCTTAATTTTTTTAATATCTGGATCTTCATCTTCCTGGTTGCCTTGATAAGGTCGCATTTTTTCCTTTGTTTTATTCAGTGCTATAATCTGACAAAACCAAACACTCATTAAATGCTTCCTCGAGTTAATGAAACCCTGGGCAGGAGAGCTAACAGAACAACAATTTCCCCAGAAGTAACTGTGCCTTTTAGGCTTTATCAGCCTGGGAATGCAACAAGGTTTTTAACAACATCCAGGGGATCAGAGCAGTCTGGGACAGCCCTTAACACCATCACAGCCAAACTCAGACCTGAAGGCAGGGAGGAAAGAGTGAAATCAGTGGCACACAGGGAAAGGAACCCTATCAGCCCAACAGGCCCCAATATTTCAAAGAAAATTATTTATCTAAGGAATAACTGGGGGACTGTTACACACTAACTTCACTGGGTTCTGGCATTTTCACAGAATACTACAGAAATACTGAATACCAACTGATGCCTTAAGTTTTAGCGTACATATTTTCCAGATTCCGTACTGCATTGGTATATAACTCTCAAATTCAGTGTTAGCAGTTCTCCTCACAGCTCACTCAGACAGAACAATCCTTCTCCAGCCCCAGAACCAAGGACACACTGCAACTCCAGGCCCCAAAAAGTGCAAACAACAAAAAAAGGGCAAACAACAAAAACCATGCAAACAGCAGGGAATTGAGGAGAGCAACCTGGGAGGATGGGACTGCATAACCTGGAGCTGGAACTGGACAATTAACCCCAAGATGGAAATGGACCAGAACTTAAAAAGTGGGAAAACTCGTGATTCTGAGTCCATCTTGGGTCCATCTTGAGTGTAGCCACAGCCAGGCTCTTGCACTGCCCAAGGTGTGTCCTTGGAAATCCTTTTAATAAATCCCTGCTTTATTCTTTTAACTGTCTGGCTCTGCTCTAGGCAGCCTCTCCAGGCATCCCCACAGCCGTGCAGGCAGCAGAAGGCTGCAGTCAGTGATGTCCTGGTGGCCCTGGCACCCACCTCTGACTTGAGCCTCTCGATCTCGGTGTCCTGGTCCTCCAGCTGGTGCCGCAGCTGGTTGGCCGCCACCTTCTCGGTCTCCACGATCTGCACCAGGTGGATGTACTTCTGCATCAGCACCTCCCGCTCAATCAGGATGTCTGAGTAGCTGCCAGAGAAAGCTCAGGTCACTAAAAACAGCCTGACACTGGTTTTTAGTGGTGGTAGTTTAAGTAGGCTTCTGCTCCCGGAACAACTGGGAAAACAGAGGCTGGTGCAGATGAAAACGTGTTTTAACTGATTCCTCTTCTGTGCCTAAAGAACTGTTCATTATATCAATTATTCTTCTTTGCATGATAGCTGACTGTGCAAAACATTACTACTGTTATTTACTATTGTTATATATTTGCTATTGTTAGATATTTACAACTGTTCGTTACTTACTATTGTTAGATATCTACTGTTGTTAGATATTTATCTATTATTAAATACCTATTATGAGTAGATATTTGGAATAGAGACTCAACAAGGTAGAGGCCTTGTCAAGCCTCTAAAGGGGGGGAATGATGCCTTAAAGTTTTTGCTTTCATATCTTCCAGATTCTGTACTGCATTAGTGTTTAACTCTGAACTTCACATAAGGTGTTATATCTCCTCACAGTTTAGCTAGACAAAGAAATCCTTTCCCAAGATTAATAAATATTATAAATATTTNNATTAATAAATATTATAAATATTTATATAAATCAATAAATAAATTAATAAATACCTGCTTTATTTCTTTATTCTGTCTAGGCTCTGTCCTAGGTGACCTTTCAAGGCATCACAACCCTCTCATGGGACATGGACAGCCCCAATGGCAAAAAGCTGCAAAGCCATGCTTGTTTGACTTAAGTTATAATTGATCATAAACCACCCAAATCCTCCAAACTGAGACCGTTTAATATCCTNNNAGGCCTTGTCAAGCCTCTAAAGGGGGGGAATGATGCCTTAAAGTTTTTGCTTTCATATCTTCCAGATTCTGTACTGCATTAGTTTAACTCTGAACTTCACATAAGGTGTTATATCTCCTCACAGTTTAGCTAGACA
>WEZZ01021226.1:55474-77699 GCA_013400585.1 Chloropsis cyanopogon
ATTAATAAATATTATAAATATTTATATAAATCAATAAATAAATTAATAAATACCTGCTTTATTTCTTTATTCTGTCTAGGCTCTGTCCTAGGTGACCTTTCAAGGCATCACAACCCTCTCATGGGACATGGACAGCCCCAATGGCAAAAAGCTGCAAAGCCATGCTTGTTTGACTTAAGTAATAATTGATCATAAACCACCCAAATCCTCCAAACTGAGACCGTTTAATATCCTTTGTTTAGACACAGGTGCAACAGTACCCAGTATTCAGCCACTGAGAGCAAGATAACTGCACTTTTTATGAGCTTCTAATTCTCACGCTAAGCCCAAGAATTCGGTAAATTCAATTTGTTTTATTTATTTTAAGGTCTTGATTTTTTTCCCATCTTTTGGGAGGACTAGGGGGAGCATATAGCACTTCATCAGAACTATTTCTCTCCATCTGCCAGATCAATTTATGGAAGAATTCCCATCAAAACAGTCATTTTAGTGTGCTAACACATGTTTTATTCTTTAGGCCATTTTAAGATGACTGAAATAAATGCCTTTAATCTAATCAGTATCGGGAACCACGGTATCAGTCTTTCTTTAAGCTCTTGGGGAGCTTTTCCCTGGAAAGGGACAATATTCCCACTGCAATTAGATGCCACCATCAGAGCACCATGTTAGAAATGCTTCTCAGCTTCAGGGAGAGGGGAAATCACTTTCTCCATGTGCAGCATCTTCACCAGACTGACCCTGAAGCAGCAAAATCAAGACACTCCTGCCTCTTACCCCGGGTTTTAGGAAGGTTGTTCCTCTGAGAGTTACCTAAATTTACAAGATAAAGACCAAACAAAACACAGCAGAATGGAGGCCCCAAATCGTTGACAAGGGATCCCTCACTATTTATTATCACATCTTCTTCAACTGTTGAGTTTGAGCATAGAATTTAACAGAATGAACTTGGGGATTGCAAAGCTCTTCCTTTTAAATTTCTTCTGCTTGTTACAGCACTCATAAAACAATGAACATCTGCTATCAAATACTGTGAGGCTCCAAAAATTGCAGCAACGTGCATCCTCTATAGTGTGTTTTTTTCTGTAAATATTTACTTGTATCTCAGGCAGTGTTAGTGCACTTACACACTGGAGGGGGCCAATATTAAGCACAGCTATTCAGAATTCAACACCTAACCTGGAAAACAAGCTTGGGTTTAAAATAATTAGAATAAGTTCCCACAGTTATCATGCAGTAAAAGTTTTTCCTCCTTGTACAGATTATAAAAAGAATAAGAAGGGAATTTAATTCTATTACATTTGCTGTTACATTTTGACTACTGCAGAAGTAAACAATACTTTGGGAAAAGGAGGGTCAGGGCACCTCTTCCAAGAAGTAAAAAACATACATAAATAAATCTGTCATGGAGCAATCCACTTACCACTCAGCTGTGCAAGAAACAGCAGTGATGTATGAGATTAGTTCTTCAAAATTTTTCAGGTTTTTTTTTGTTTTGTTTTGCAAGAATTCTGGGGTTTTTTTTTTCAGAAACATGAGTACTTCACCTCTTTGCACCCTAAAAAGGCATTTGTACATTCTAAAAAGCATCTGAATTAAAAGCACTAATCATGTCTGAGTTAGCACTAATTGTTTTACAATGTTATTAAGATAAAAAATATGTGACATATGTAACAAAATGCTTTGATTTAAATTTAATATAGTCTTTCCTACCTAAAACCAAATCCAGACATGTGAAATGCTCTCTTTTTCTATTTATCCTTTTGAAAATGTTCTAGAAGTTTTGCTACCAATTGTTTTCAACACAGAATTTGATGGGTTTCACTTCAGTTTTATTCAAACTGAGGAAACTAGTAGGAAAATAGTAGGACACAGACTCATAAAGGATGAACTGCTGATCTAGGACCCAAGATATTGTTACATACAGTGCTCTTCTTTCACTTTTTGGTTTCTTCCTTTAGGGGAAGTAATTTATGTGTATTTCTTGAATTCTTTAAATGCATTAAGCTGGACAGCTTTGCTTTACTGGGGAGCAAGAAACTTTGCTCTGGAAGACTGAAGTTTTTGTTCTTTTGAGATGCTCTTGGAGCAATTCAGCTGGGGGGGCTTTGGCTGACTGAAATGTCAGACTCAGCCTGGAAACCAAACAACATCTCCTTCACTCCCGTAATTAGCAGTACGAAGAAGAGTTAATTAGAAAACGCTGCGTACACCTACTTATAATAGGCTAAATCCATTTTCCTTCTCAAAACTACTCCTGGGAAAGGAAAAAATCAGAGGCTTTTGGAATAAACTCCGCATTCTTCCAACAGCCCTTTCCATCCATCTGTCTGCATGCCTGAGTAGAGATCACCGAGTTCAAATGTGTTAATCTGAATATCCAGAGTAATCCCAGGAGCCTTACAAGAGGACAGGGTATCACTACTGACATGAACACACATGTATAAGAAATCCTTGTAAGAGAAAATGGTACCAAAGTGTTCAGATGTCAAAGGAACACAGAAAAATATATAAAACCACTTGTAAGCAGCCAGTCTAGGTCTGGTTTTCTGCCTGGGGTATTGTTTAATAGAAATAAACAACTGCTGCAAACCACAGCTTATATGAATCTGTATTAATATTTTATTGGGGGGAGCAATTCTGTGATGTCTAGTATAGATAAAACATCCTGAAAGCTGAGGCTGAACCTGTCTACTAACATCACCTGAGAAAGGGGACTCAAACCAGGTATCTGAAAAACCTCTGACTGACCACCACCTACCACCTGGAGAGAGGAAGAAATTAATAAAGCCCTGAGAAAACCCGCTGCACCATTTAGGCTGACATGCTCAGAAAACCTAGGAAAACTGGAGAAAGTTTAACCATAGCCTCATTATTAAAGTCTCCTTGCCCTGGCAGCAAGCCACGATACAAGTTCCAACAGTGCTACCAGCAAACATTTTTGAGTTTTGTCCCAAAATGAGATCAGAGTTATGGTTCCTTGAAGCAGTCCATGCTAATTGCACTAAAGCTGCTCAGGCTGCTGGTAGAACCAGCAATTTGGTCTGGCCACATCAAACCACCCTCTTGAAAAGCAGAATGCACAGCCCAAATCACTCTTTATGAAAACCAGGCTCTGGCTGTCTGGAAGGCAGAAGAAATTGCTTGCATCTGTCCCCACACCCACCTCGAGCAGCTGAAGGACTCCTTAACAAAGGAGAAAGAGCCTCCGGAGAGGTTTCAAAGCCTGATGGCAGCACAGTCAGAGCCACAGCAGGGATGGGAACAGTAAAAGCTGCACTAGAACATAACCAACCCACCCCTGGGAATCTAAGCAAGGTGCCCTGGTGTGTGACCCAGGGCTCTGAGGGCTCCTGGTGCCAGCCAGAGCCACAGGGCACCGTGAGAACACCACACCCCAAATGATTCTTACTACATGATCCTTTCAACTGAGAGGGGGAAATGCCAGCTGGAAGACAGAGCCTTTGGGGAGAGTGGAGCCAAGAACCAAAGCACCCAAGCCATGTCCGTGGGGAACAGGAGCAGGGGTGTGAGGGGAGGGAAGGCCACCCTGTCGTGTGGGATGGAAACTGTGCTGGAAGCACCTGTCATCAGCCAGCGTGTCACCCACCAGACCCACAACTCACACCGAAACCAGCTGTTCCCATTGTCCTGGCACTCCAGCCAGGAAAATCTGACCATAGGAATTCATCCACAAACAAACTGGAGGAGAATGGCACCCCAGACCATGGGGCAAAACTGAGACACAACTCAAAGCGTGAGCAGCCAGGAGTCACAGAATCGTGGCATGGGGTTGGGTTGAAGGGACATTAAACATCACCCAGTGCCACCCCTGCCATGGCAGGGACACCTCCCACTGTCCCAGGTGCTCCCAGCCCGTGTCCAGCCTGGCCTTGGGCACTGCCAGGGATCCAGGGGCAGCCACAGTGCCAGGGCCTACCCACCTTCACAGGGAACAATTCCTTCACAATATCAATTTTAAATCCCTCTTTTAGTTTAAAACCATTCCCTCTCATCCTCTTGCTATCTGCCCATGTAAAACACCATTCTCCCTCTTTTTCAGGAGCCCCATTTCAAAGGGAAGCTCATGAAAAGCTGCCATGAGGTGTGCCCAGAGTCTGTGGGAAGGCTCTCCGTGTCTCCTCTCACGTTGAGAGCAGCCACCAACCACAGGGGTGTGAAACTTTTTATGGGCTACAGGGACGAGCATTTTGGGATTCCACAAGGCTTATCAACAAAGCCAGGGAAAGGGAGGCACAGAATAGGTTTGAGGAGCAGCAAACGTTGGAAAACACAGAGGTACGGGGATAAAAGGGGATAAAGGATCAGAGGTAACAAAAGTGATCAATAAACTTCTCTGGCCATGATCCACAGATGCCACCAATAACCACCCTGTCCTCTCACCCACTCCAAATTCTCACTCATCTCCTTGGTGAGAGGACTCTGTGTGTGCATCCAGGCAGCTCTCAGAGCCCCTTCCTGGAGCTGGGACAAAGAGGCCACCCTAAGACTAACCCCTAACCCTAACCCTAATCGAAACCCTAACCCTAAAACTATCCCCAGCCATAAACCTAACCCTAACACTAAAGCTCACCCTAACCCTAACACTAACATAAACCCTAACCCTAACACTTAATCCTAATCCTTAGCCCTAATACTAATCATAACACTTAACCCTAACCCTTAACCAAAACCCTAACCCCAACCCCAACCCTAACCCTAACATTAGATCTTAACCCTAGCCCTAATCCTAACCCTAACCCTAATCCTAACCCTAACACTAGCCCTTAACCCTAACCCCAACCCCAACAGGTTGCACAGTGGCACACAGGAGGGGTGGGAGGTGTGAGCCTGGCCCAGGTGTGTGACCACCAGACACAGCCAAACCAGGTGAGCTGGGGACACGCCAGGGCCGGGCTGGGCCAACAGGGACTTGGTGATTTGGTGCTGAAGCCTTAGGATTTGGTTTTTATATTTTTCAAATCCTGTACTGCTGTAGTGTATAAAGTCCATATTGTTATAAATTGGCTCCTTACATGGTTGCAACAAGCCCACAGTTTTCCTTATCCATAAGAAGTGGATACAAGTCATAATTATTGCCAAAGCAATAGTGGCAAAAATACAAAACAGCAAAAGCCAGCAATTTACTGCAAAGTGATTTGAACAAAAATAATGAAATAATTCAATTTTCCTTTGTCCCATGTCCATGTTTTACTTTAAAGTTCAGCATTCTTGTTTATACTGATCCCATGGCGTGTTTCCACGATGACAGGGATCACTAATCTCACAATATACAGCATTAGTCACTGTCTTCACATTTTGGTCAGACACAACCATTCCTCTGGGCCTGAAACTCACAGGCACCCTACAGCCTCAGGCCCTGAAAATATATACAAAAATGAGTTGGGGGGGAAGAAACTGGGGGTAAATGACTTCATTACCTGAAGCTGTAATAGGAGGATTAACCCCTGAAATGCAAATGGACCCAACTTATAATTGTGTGAAAAACTGCTGAGCATTGTCCATTTTGGGTGTAGCCTCTGGGAGGCTTCTGACAGCCCAAGCTGTACCTACTGAAGGCCTTTAATAAATACCCACTTTATTATCTTAATCTTTTCCAGCCTCTGTTCTAGGCAGCCACTCCAAGGCATCCTGGGGATGCAGGTCCAGGAGCAGCTCCTGAACAACCTGCACAGCCCAGTGATTTTTGGGGGGCCCACACTGGGTGTTTGTGTGGGATGCACCTCTCTGGCTCACTTCCAGGCCACCACAAACCCCAAAACTGTGGTTATTAAAGCACCAGGCCCAGCTAACACAGCTTCACCGACAGCAAGGCATCAGTACAGGGCAGCTCTGAGCTGCCACACTGAGCTTACAACCACCTGCAAAATACTGTGTAAAACACACAGCAAAGTGTGCCTACAAATCTGAGTGAAAGCCTTTCTGCTCCTCTTTGTTTTCAATTTTAAATTGCCAGTTAGAGGGCAGTAGTTCCTTGTACACTTTAAACAGCAACCCAGGTGAAACAATTATTCCCATTTTCCTCCCTGCTCTTCTCCCACAGCACCTGTGCAGTGAGTAGACCTGGAGGAATGAGACTGATTACAACTAAGCTGGCAATAAATTTAAAAAGCATATTTCCTTTTCAAATCAGTTTTCCAATTAAGTTCACACTTGTGCCTGCATAAAAGAAGGGTTTTCATTCCCACACATGGTATATGTAAGACTTTGGAATAAGCTAAAGTAGAGAAGTCCAATAAATTTTATTAATACTGCATTCATATTAAAAAAAAAAAAAAAAAAAAGGCATAAGAGTTTTTGAGCTAAATGCAAAAAAGCCTTAAAATATAGAAGATTTTGTAAGAGAGAGTGATAAGTACACTTCAGTGTATTGAGAGTGAAATAGATTTTTTCATAAGAGAACAAGATCTGGAAGAAAGCCAAAAACAGGACTTCCAGATGCAGGCACTGACAGAGGAATTAGGATTTGCCAGGAATAAATCCTCCTGCCCAAAATTGTAACTCAGAAGAAGCAAACCACGCTCTGCCATCCTGGATATTACTGAGAAACCAAAACAGTGAAAATTCAAATTAAATGGAGGGAGAAGAAAAAGTAAGTACAGATGTGGAACTGATGATGAGGTTCCAGTAAAATATACTGGATTAAATATCCCTCTTCCTGTTAAAAAACTAAACAATCACCCACGTGAGGAGAGGGCTCTATGGACAGAAACAATGGACAACATCATAGCAGAAAAGATCCTTTAATTAGGTACTGGCATCCAAATAAAATTCTTATTTACCCAGAGTGGACCATGGGGTGCAGTGGGGTTGGAGCACCCTTTTTTTCACACTCTGCTTATAACTGACAAAGTAAATAAGACGTGGAAGAAATTCTGATGGTTGCAAACATGTTCTGGGGAAAAAAAAAAAATCACAAAAAGCAGTCCAAAATTAGATTTTCTATATGTCAATCTAAGAAAACAAAAAGCCTCAACTACCTCAATTGCATTGTCTCAGCTAACACAGGGATTACCACAACTCCTCATGAGGATAAGACCCTCTGGAAAGCAATTAAAAACTTCCCTTTCTGAAATGCCAGCATATTCACACAGAACAAGATGTTCCCGGGTCTGTTTTCAGTATAAGAGCAGTGGCAATCTCGTCAATGCCTCCTACAATTTGTAACTAAGACACCTGAGATAGTACAAAAAAGTACCTCTAAAGTGCTACATAAAATGCAATTCAACAATTCCTAACAAAAACCTTAGGTTAGGCTGAAATCAACAGTGCCACTTAAGAAGTTGCCAAAACTTCTCCCATTCGTCAAAAATACAGATAAGGGAAATGGTCTAGGCCATGATGCAGGCAAAATTCAATCCCCAAAGACAATCAGTGCTATTTTGTTCAATTAAGTTGGCAAGAAAGGTCTCACACAATACTCTAAAACTATTACTTTATCCTTTTTTTATGTATCTTCAGCAAAAGACCCGATGGTTTAGTAACTAATTAGAAACTCCAGGTTGTTCTGCTTGACACAATGCAAAGCAATCAAAAGCAGCTTCCATTGAAGTACAAAATCATCAGAGCAAGGAGGTAACCCACAACAGGGAATGACATTCCATGCTTACCAACTAAATTTTACAATTTTTTTTGTCGCCTGTTGGAATTTTGTCCAATAAAACACAAGAAAGCCGTATACATATCCCTGAGAAACTTCCCCAGGAAATTTAGATACCTATGCAGAAAAGGTGAATAAAAAATCCCCCAAATGGCATAGGACCATGAGACTGTCCCTCACGGAGATGCTCATAGTTCATTACCATCAGGAGGTAGGCCCAAATAAGGCAGAAACAATCAAATAGCAAAAGGGGTGGAGATGAAAATACTGATCTTAGTTAGCTCAGAGACCCAGCTGTCCTGTAAAGCCTGCAATTACAGCTTCCTGGGGGAGTCAAAAGCCAGCCACCCTGACCTGAATGTCACAACCAACCTCTTCACAAGTTCTCAATATTTTCAGCTGTGCATTGTTTATCACTGTCTTCGTTTTGCGTCAGCTTCTACCTTGAAAATTCACGTTTGACGCATTTATACACTGACCTAAAAGGACGAAAAATTCACCTCGTGTTCCAAAGCTCTTCTTGCTTACACACCTTTTACACCAGGAAATGGACAAGAATCCCAGAATCCCAGCATCACTGAGGCTGGAAAATCCCTCCCAGCCCATCGAGTCCACCCTGTGCCCAATCCCCACCTTGTCCCCAGCGCAGAGCTCTGTGCCACCTCCAGGAATTCCTGGGACACCTCCAGGGCTGGGCACTCCAACCCTCCCTGGGCAGTTCCAGTTCCTGATCCCCCTTCCCATGGGGAAATTCCTGCTGCTGCCCACCCTGAGCTGCCCTGGCCCAGCCTGAGGCCGTTGCCTCTCCTCCTGTCCCTGTTCCCTGGAGCAGAGCCCGACCCCCCCGGCTGTCCCCTCCTGGCAGGGAAAGGTTTTAGCAAAACCAAAGGGATGCTGCAGAGAGGGAAGCCCAGGATGCTGCTGTCCCTGAATGCCATGAGCACAAGGGAAAAAGCCCTGCTCCCCTCTTCACTCACTGTCAGTAGGATGCCTTGATTTAGCTTTTATATTTTTCAAATCGTGTACTGCTTTAGGGTAAAACTCTGAACTCCATATAGAGTGTTAGTTAGTGCTTTCACATTTTGGTCAGACACAACAATTCCTCTGGGCCTGAAACTCCAGGGCACCCCACAGCCTCATGCCCTGAAAATACAAACGAAAGTGAGTTGGGGGGGAAGAAACTGGGGGTAAATTACTTCATTACCTGAAGCTGTAATGATTAAACCCTGAAATGTAAATGGACCAAACTTAAAACTGTGTGAAAAACTTGTGACCATTGTCCATTTTGGGTGTAGCCTCTGGGAGGCTTCTGATTGCCCAGGACGTACCTATTGAAGGCGTTTAATAAATACCCACTTTGTTCTCTCAATCTTGTCCAGCTTCTGCTCCATGTAGCCACTCCAAGGCATCAAGCACCCCACAGCAGAAGCTGTCCCAGACCAGGGCAGGTGATGATGTGTCACCCAGAGCATGCCAGGCTCAAAGTTCTGCCCCACTGCCCACCCCGCAGGGCTGTCCTGGGAGGGACAGGGCCCCGCTCAGCTGCCACCACTGATGCCTTCAGTTTGAGCTTTCCTATTTTCCAGACTGTGTACTGCATTAGTATATAGTTCTGAACTCCATATAAAGTGTCAGCAAGTTCTCCTCACAGCTTAGCCACACAAAACAATCCTTTTCCAGCCCCAGAACCAAGGACACCACTGCAGCTTTGGGCCCAAAAAGTGTAAACAACAAAAAGGCCCAAAAGGCCCAAAAAGTGTGAAAAACCAGCAAATTGAGGAGAGCAAACTGGGAGGATAGGACTGCATCCACTGGAGCTGGAATTGGACAATTAACCCCAAGATGGAAATGGACCAGAACTTAAAAAAGTGTGAGAACTCATGACTCAGAGTCCATCTTGGGTCCATCTTGGGTGTAGCCACAGCCAGGCTCTTGCACTGCCCAAGGTGTATCCTGTGAAGGCCTTTTAATAAATACTGACTTTATTCCTCTAACTCAGTATAGCTCCGCCCTAGGTGGCCTCTCCAGGCATCCCCAGCACCAGGAGGAGGACACAGATCCCGAGGCTGGACACCCAGGCAGCACAAGGCCGGCAGCCCCAGGCCCTCACTTCACAAGCTCTAAATTAAAAACTACGAGCTGCTGGTGTCCAATTTTAGTTCTGAGGCAGAATCTCTTCTGTTTACATGGCTCATGTCCTAAGCAATTCGGGAGCTGCCTGGCTCCTTGAGCGTTACCATGGCACTGCAGATTAGCTGAGGTGAGTGTGGATGGGAGGAGGCTGCAGAAAGTGCATTTCAGCAGCAGCTTTGCCTCCTGTTAGAAATGACAAATATAGTTATTGGCTTTCACATTTGTGCATTAGCTTTTGTTTTGCGAGTTGTTATTGATCACAAAGATCCTGATATAGTACGATTTGTAACACCTTTTAACTGCTTTTTGGTATAATATAATCTGTCAGTGTATGTATGCACTGTATAGCTTATATAAATAGTAATTCGATAAATATATTATATCTTAGGCATTAGAATAATATTAAAGTAGAGATTATGTGATGTTAAAATGCTTCTATGTAACAAACTCAGAGAATGGTGTAAGATAATTAGGTGGTTCCTCACATTTGTAAGCTGAGTGGTAAAATAAGAGTGACAAAATCCAGACCCCAATTTACTGACTCTTTGTTACAAGACAGTGTAAAAACAACAGGACGGAACCACATGAAGAAATAAAATATATTGGTTTAATTTACAAGATGGCATGAAGACAAGTGAAAGGTTAAAACCAAGCAAAAGAACACCTAAACCCAAAGGAATGTTTGAATATGTATAAACTCTTATGAATATGCATGTACCCCCTGTACTGTAACAGTACATAGAGAACATGGTTCTAAGTTAAAGGTCTGCTTTTGGCAAATAGCCAAGCATCCCAGCACTGGATTTTATCCCTTTTATCCCTTTTAAAACTTTATAAAATTCTGAAGAGTGAGCACTGTTTCTCACACCCTCTCAGGTGGCGTCTCTCACATTCTTCAGGCCTTCAGTGAGATGACTTTAATTTAGATTACACCTAAACCGTGGCCCCTTGCCACACAGACCTCTCCTCAGGCACAGACTACTGCTCGGCTCAAGCTCCTGCCACGTCCCTTTTCACAAAAATGTGGTTCAGCTGGTTCAGAATTTCAGTTTTGAAGTCAAAATTTTATTTCTCACACTTCATCATCTTAATGGCTTGACCTCCTCTTTCTTACATTTCTTTCTCTGTAAGAGTTTTTAAGGAAAAACTCATTTATTCATCTGTCATATCATTAATTACCTCATTCACATGACACACTTGTCTCTAATAGAGGACTAATCCTAGGGCTTGCTTCTAATAAAATAATATTCTTCCTGAACTAATTTCAACTGCAGCACAATTGCTTATGAAAGATAAAAGACAGTGAAATAAGCATTGAATGTTAAAGGTGTTTTCTTCCTGTAAGGTACTCATGAATTGCAAACAGCACCCAACTAATACATGTAAACATTTCTTTCTGTTTGGAAGGTGGGTTTAGATTTTCAAAGTGTTATCCATTTATCTGCAATAAAATGGATCAGAGGGTCACAAATCAGGTTTCATACCTTGCTTGGTGAATAGCTTCTACCCACTCATCTCCATCAACCTCATCCTCACAACGCAGCTCCAGTGGCTTCTGCCCCTCATGGCCAAAGAGAACAGTGAAGTAATGCTGCAAATTAGAACAAAGGGAAAAAAATGGTTCAGAAAGTCTTAAATGAAAAATAAATATAAAATTCTAAAAATAAACAAAAAACAACAACCAAACAAAAAGCAAGAAACACAAAAAAACATTCCACCTAGCAAATAAAAAACACCAGTATGGAAGAATTTCTATACTCAGCCCAGCGTGCTGCCAGCCCAAAGAAGATGTGTTTTAAGTTTTAGTCTTGAAACATGGATTGAAGTTAAAACTACCCTGAAAATATTCCCCTGTGCATCAAGGTAATAGCTTTCATGTACTTACTGCTAAGTTATTGTTCTTAAACTTCCACATCCAAGACAACAAAACACAATTCCCCGAAGAGCTCCTACAGCCAAGTACAATAACAGAACTACAGCGGGGTGTCTGCAGCTCTCTCTCGCATTTTTTAACCTAAAACTTTCCTCAGCAGCCAGCGTGGGGACCCAAGCCTGGAGCCACGACCACCTCCCCCCAAGAATACATATTGTGCACTGGCTCCTGCTCATTCCCCACCTTCCCAGAAGAACAGGGACCCTTTTCAGTCATCACACTTCCAAAACCTATTTTCCCCTCTCTCAAGAAGCCTCACCCATAACTGTGTGGCAGCTACCTTTTGTTTTCACAAGGAAATGGTGCTCACCCAAAACCCATCCTGTTCTCACTGGCATTTCTTGCATGAAGGGCATTGCCCCACTGTGTTCCACAGAACTTTCAGGGAGGTTTTTGCCACCGTCAGAATGCAGCACTAACAGATTTAGCAAGTGGGGAGGGGAGACAGCCACCTTAGCTCCCATTCCACAGGGATGGTTTATTTACAACCTTATTTTGCACAGCTGGCGTGCCAACTTACAGCCAGGCAGCTAACAGACTTCTTCCAGCTCAGATGAAAACAGGCCAGAAAATATTCCACCTGAACACACACCTTTAATTTCCACAGGTGCCCTAAATGCACCCTTCAGAAATCCAGATGTTTCACAGGAGTGAGTGTCATAAAAACAAGTGGGTTTGGGTCTGAGGTCATTCAGGAGCAATTCTGACTGAACTTCTCTGGATCCCTCCATTGTCCTCACTGCCCAGAACTCCCTCATTCCTCATCCACCTCCCCACCTGTGCACAGGGAACAGAAATTCCTGTCTGGGCTCCAACAGCCAAACTCGAGCACTCATACATTTGGCTTCTTTTTGGGTAACATGAGCACAAAAAAAAGCCATTCCATATGGAGAAATTATTCACTTGTGCATTGTATTCGTTTGTTAAACATCACTACGGGTATACAAAGCACTCTTCACGCAGAAGACCACCAGAACTGCAGGATAACAGACAATCACAACAGAATTGAGGCCAAATCAGAAGCAGCATTCACATTTAACACGCTTTAACTAAAGGAAGTTCAGGCTCAGACCTGCTAGGTTTCAGAAATTAAACAGCTCCAGAGCCCAAATGAGGATTAATAAATGAGTACAAAAACAATCTTATAACCTGTGGGGTTTCAACAGAGCATATCACCGAAACCTGAGTGCCATGAATAGGAAAGAAAAAACTATTTAATCAGGTCCGTAGGATTCTCCATAGCCGTGAAAGATAAAAACTTTTACAACAATACAGTGCAGTTGAAAATAACCTACAGCACAGTGAAAAGTGCAGCAAGATTACACACAAATGTGCTCTGTTTATAGAGTGGAATAGTCTATTTTAAAAAGCATATTTAAAGATAAATCACACTGTTCAGCACTGCATATTATGTAACAAGTTATTTGCGTTTCATAAAGCTGTTACATATAAAATTAGAATAAAGACACAAGTGCAGACAAGCACTGGATTTAATCCCATTGTGTGGGGATTCAAGTTAAAGGGAGAGACAATATCAGAGTCCTCCTTACTTTTGAAGTGCAGCAACTCAGACCTCTTTAAAGCAAGACTTGCAGTGATCTCATGTCACAGAATTTAAACTCAGAGGTGTGCAGTTACCATGGCGACAGGCACGCCAGAATCACACAGTTAAGACCAAGAAAATGCATGCATTTAAACTAACTTAGAGGGCAACCCCAGTAGGTCTGGACCCAATGGCAGCTAAAGCTAAATTACAGATGGCATTTGTTTTGAAATCACCTACATCTGTCAGCCCCTCTAACAGGCACATTGCATTCCAGCATCAGCATCAACCCTCACTTCATTTATCCAGAAATAGTCAACTCCAGAGCAAGCAAAGTGCAAGAAAAATATCATAACATGCCTCTAAAAAGAATCTCAAAGTCATCTTTGAATTCTCTTTTCAAAATAAATGTTGCTCATTAAAAAAACTAATTTACTACAAGAAAATAAGACGGTATCTGTGATGCACTATTACATTCTCCAGTAAATGATGTATGTGAGTGGGCCTGTATATATAATTACACAGAGACAATATAATTTTAGCACTGCCATTCAATGCCAAACAGTTCAGCTTGCACATCACTGCAGCACAGTACAGGTAAAAAACACCCCTTCTGCAAACATACCATCCTTTTCCTGAAGGGAAAACAGTAAATATTTAAGCACTGTAGCACATATTTACATCAACTACCCTCATCACCATCATTATCCTGTCTGTTGGATATCAGGAACACAATTGTGTTTCAAGTTCAGCTGGACAATTTTGCTGTTTATGTTTATTCTGAAAACCACTTGAATTACGGCAGGTAATATGAACAACCTGTGTTTTGACATAAAACAAATAAAGTAATTTCATTTCAAGGTGTCTTTTCAGTATTCAGGTGCACACAAGGCTTCATTTGCACAAAAAAACCACCTTTGGCAAAGTTCCTCAAGGTAAAGCTTGAGAAAAAAGAGGAGGGAAAGCTCCAGGTACCTGGCACAGGTATGAAGGCATGACTGACAGCCAAGGAAAGAGTTAAGAGACACCAGGAGCACTGCTGTGTGTCACTCCTTGGGTCCCACCTGGGGCTAACCAGAGTTTCTCCCTGCAGAGGAAGGAGGAATGAGGAAGGAGCTGATGGGTGCCTGCTGCAGAGACAAGGCTGGAGCCAGGCTCAGACTCTGGGTGCAGAAATCCTGCAGCAGCTCACAGCACAACTCTGCCCTTATAAAACTGCCCAAGCCATGGCAGTGCTCAAAACAAGGCAGCAGAACCTCCGCAGCTGCCAACATTTCCCCTTCAGAGGGGAAGAAAACATTGTTCTGATTACAGAAAAATCAATCGAACAGACAAACTCTCACCAAAAAGAAAGAAAATATACAACAACATAGCAAACAAACAAAGAAACAAACCAAAAACACACACACAAAGCAACCCCACAAAAACAAAAATCAAAAAGCCAACCCAAAAGAAAAAAGCACCCTATAGGAAAAAAAATAATTAACTCAAATGATACATGCCCTGCAACAGAAATACTGTTTTTAAGACCACAGAGATCAATGAGTGGTGATGCCACAAACAACCCCGTGAGTGAAGCACAGAGGGCCCCAGAGGAACGAGGATTCCCAGAGGGGCTGGCACCTGTCCCAGGCAGAGGAGCTGCTGCCCCAGGGAATGCCACCAGGCAGCTCCTGCCTTCAGCTCCTCCTAAACTCGGTCACCTTTGACTGCCCAGGAGGCAAAGCTCACCCTGGGGAAGTCATGCAGGCGTCAGCAGTGCTTCTGACATCCCACCCTTCCATCAGCAGGTAAATTATCTTCCAAGGGGCTCCAGGGTGACCCCAAACTGTCCTGTGAACTTTCAGAGGGTGTGCGTGGTGTGGCAACAGATGCCTGCCCATGGTCTGCCCTTCCCTAACCTCTCCTTACTAAACATGAAACTGATTTATAATAATGCACTGTAAAATTGTCATTTTAAAACTTAGCTGTGCCATGATCTGGCTAGGTGCTATTTTTTCCCCGTTTTTCACCGATTTGTTGCAGTTCTGGCTTAACTATTCAAGCCAGGACGTTGAGACTAAGTTAAAAAGGAAACTACAGGCATCAATATTGATAAGAATGGAAACCAGAGATGAAAAACAATAGAGGAAAATTTGTCTGTGTACCACGACTGCTACCAAAACATTAAGAGCCCTAACATAAGCTTGTCTTCAATGTGAGGCATGAGGAAGCTTAATCACCTGCCATGTATTTAAGGCTTATATTCACTGCCTGATGTTTGCAAGGGCGTGTTGCAAACCTTTGATGCTGGAAAAGGTGGCAGAGGTGATTAATTAAAATTTAACATGACAAGCTAAAGATATTTATTGTTCTTGACTTCTAAAGACATTTTCATTTCAGAACCCGGAAGCCTGTGTGCAACCTGAAATGCAAGTAAATTACTGAGCAAAAGAGAACAATCACTGCAGCAACTGAAAACTCCTCAGTAATCCCAGAAGGAAAAGCAGCAAATTGCAGTCTAAATCAAAGCAGCTTATGCTATCCAAGGACACATTAACTCATGAAGTTTTCAGATGTGTTCTACCAACAGTATTTTGCCCAGCTTCTGAAACACAAAACAAAATGTGTGTTCTGTATTACTCAGATCCTGGGGAAGGGGCAGGAAAAGAAGGGGAAATGTTGGGAAGAAGGCAGCATCTCTAGAAGGCAGTAAGTGGGCAAGGATGAATGTGTGGAGGTGAGGGAGATGCTTGGGGGAGAAGGCAGCAACGCCTCACAGAGAGAGATTATTTACAACAATGTGTGGTGTCAGGACAAGGGGAATGGTTTCAATGACAGGAGATGGGATATTGGGAATGAGGAATTGTTCCCTGGCAGGGTGGGCAGGCCCTGGGATGGAATTCCCAGAGCAGCTGTGGCTGTCCCTGGATCCCTGGCAGTGCCCAAGGCCAGGTTGGATCACCTGGGACAGTGGATGGGATTTAGGGTCCCTTCCAGCCCAAACCATCCTATAATTCCATGGCTCTCCCAGCAGCATGCTGGTGGGCAGCAGAGTGCTCCTCTCTGCCAGGGAAGATTCCCCCATGCTGGGACCTGCCGTGCCACCACTCCTGGCAGGAAATCCACATCCCATTGCTGCTAAATTAGCATGAGAACGGAATAATGACAGGACTGAGAATTCTTTTTAAAGTTTCCAGGGAGATCTAGTGAGCCAACACATTTCATGCTTGTATCACACCAATTAGTAGAAGCTATAATGAGAACAGGATTAGTGGACATCAGAATTAACACGATGTACTCGGGAAGAGTCAGATGGTTTCTGTACAAGGATGGCATCCTGTGGAAACCCAGAGGAGCTCTCAGAAGGGTCAACAGGTGTTTGGATTGCAACAAAAACGGTTTTCACAATGATTTTGACACATATTTGGGGAAATGCTTAAGCATCTAGGACTCAAAAGAAAAAAGTCACTTCACAGATGAAAAAAAAAAGAAAAAAGAAAAAAAAAAATCTGATCGAAAGCTAAGAAACAGTTGGAATATTGGACCATCTGTCAGTTCTTAGAATGAAACAAAGTCATCAAAGAACTTCCTCAGGGAATTCTGTTGAGGACTGGGACAGCCTCAAGGCATCAAAAAGGACGATAAAGTTTGTAAATTATTTAAGAGAGTAATGATGAGAATCTATTATTAAGAACTTCAACAGGCCTGAGTTACTGGACAGCAAAGTGGCAGATGGAATTAATTGTCACAAATGCAAAGCCACACACACACACGTGAGGAAAAACATTCCAAGCTTCACGTGTGGAAAGATGGACTTTGTGCTTGGTAGAAATACTCAGGAGCAAGATCCCAGGAAAAGTTCCATGAGAACACCATCCCAGTGCTCAGCAATGCCAAAAGAAGCAAATCAAACTACAGGGGTGACTGGGAAAGAAGAAGAACAAAGTGAGCAAGGCAGTTACACTGTGAGACATCCTGAACACCTGGGTACTTTTGGACTTCTCACACAGACATAAATTGGGAAAGGTTCAGAAAAAAACAGAAGTGGTGTGGAAAGGGTTGAGAATGTCCCAGCTGGAGAAGTAAGAGCTTCATCTGGGACTCTTCAGCACAGAGAAAGGACGAGGGATGATGGTTTAGAGATTTAGAGGTTTGGAGAAGGAGGCAAATTCAGAGTGGATATAAGGGAGGAGTATTTTAGCATGAGGGTGGTGAGGCCCTGGCACAGGCTGCCCAGGAGGAGGTGGGTGTCCCATCCCTGGAGACATTCCAGGTCGGGCTGGACAGGGCTCTGACCCACCTGACCAAGGTGAAGAAGTCACAGCTCATCGCAGGGAGGGTTGGACTGGCAAACCCTCAAAAAAATCCCTTCCAACCAGACTGTTCTGTAATTCTATGGGAGGAACAACCTCGGGGATACAACAGGGGTCTGTAGAACCAGGAGGTGTGCAAAGTGGATGAAAAGGGTGTCACAGGTCTATTTCTTTTCCGATTAAAAGTAAAAAAAAAAAAAAAAAAAAATCTATTAAACAAAGGTCAGAGAAAACAGCTTCAAAGCAAACAGAAGAAAGTGGTTCTCCACAGAGCTGGTGATAGTCTGGTGTTGCTCTGTGACAAAGGAGGTGGTAAATGCAGTGGCAGTGATGTGCAGGGAAGGCAGAGGGCTCATTCTGCAGAATTTCTGGGCTAGCAAACACACAGAATCCACATATTTGTAATGCAAACAGTTATCCTGGAGCTGAAAATAACTGGAAAGTAATTTCAGAGGAGAGGAAAGGGAAAAGTAAAATAAGTATTAAATAGATGCCTTCCCCAGCATGTCCTCATGGCCACCACGTGGGACAGGCAATTAGAGCAGTTGGACCTTTGGTTGGAGCCTTTCTCACAGTCCTAGAGGGGCTAATTAAAACTTCCCTTGGTGGCATGAGAGTCTTCTACGGCCTTCAGATGGCTCTGCACCTGATTATAAATGAGATGCACCAGTGCCTTCATGAAGTGCTGGCTCTTACAAGTTTCCTGGGGTTTTTCTTGCTGGTTTTGGGTTTGATTTTGATTCTTTAGAAGAAAAAAATAAAGAAGTAATTTGCAAACCTGGTATAGAAACACTGAAGTATTTCAGGTTCTGTGTTGCTTTCTGGTGACACCTGGGGATTAAGGAGGCTTTTTTACCATTTTAGTATTACTTCATCATCCCTGATAGGTAGACATCTGATACTGAACAGAACTAGAGAGAAAAATATTCTAGAGGTAAATGAGAACAGGGCTTTTATCTGCCAAGAGCACATTGATACTGATTTGGATCTTCCACACTGAGGATATTCACAGATGGGCTGCATTTATCTGCTCCAGGTTTATCTTCAAACTGGACAAATACAAAATACCTTGTACTGGGTGAGGGATGGGATGGCTTGATGTCTCCTTTCTTCAACCAATATTGAATTGAGTGCCAACCTGCTGCATAAAATCTATTTTGACATCTGACAGTGAACTGCCTTCCTGAGCCATCCTGCAAATATTGTCTGGCCAAGAACAACTGAGGTAATTATATGTAATTATGCAATCAACAGTTTTCCAGTTAGGGACATTACACATAAATGCACCCTGTGTTATAAAGTCTTACTCTGCCAATTAGAAAATACTATGTGCAACTTGCACACAGAACAGAAGTCAAGGAACACACAAAGGTCACTGAGGACCTAAATTCTCCTGCAACTCTGTTGACTTGCATTGAAATTACACCCAATTACAATGGTTATAGCATTTGTTTTCATGGATGAGAGAACCAGGCTAATATGGCCCCATCTGCTCCATTTTCAATGCAGACCATTTGTACCCCAGCAGCAGTCTATCAACAGGGGAAAATTCTGCCACATAAAAGGAAATTTTAACAAGTTAAAACCTACAGGAGCGGGCACAACAAGTGAGTGCAGCTAAATTATTCACCCATAACAAACTGAACACGGGCACCTTCACCTCGAAGTGCATTTGACACAGTCCAGTGGGAATTTCCTGCCAGAAACCACAAGCCACTTTCTTCCCAGGGACCTGAGAGCTGCCTTGCAGTGACAGCACAGTCACTAGTAAACACTCTCAGCCCTGCCAGGGCTGCTGCCTCCCCTCCCACGAGCTCCAGGGCTCCTGGGGCTGCCACTGACACATCTCTGCATCTCATTTCCCCAGGTGACTGAAGCTGAGATGTGCCCCGAGGATACTTCTACAGGATGAATTCCTCAACAGTGGAGAGCAGTTCCTACAAAGCACGGCCAAATCCAAGCCCGGAGACAGACAGAACTGCTCCAAAAACCTGCTGGTGGACACAGCCAGCCCACCCTCGACCCCATTCCCAGGATTCTGATCCTCCCCAGCACTGGGGAAAGGACACAGCACTCAAGAGCTGCAGCTCACACTTAAAACACAGAACATCCTAGCTGCCACTTGTCACCTCTGATCCCTCCCAGCCTTCGGCTTCTCCGTAAAATATTCCTTATGCTGGCCAAGGAACAACCACTGTCGCGGAAAGTGCTGGTTGTAATGGGAATTTGAGACGTTTTTCAGGACACACCCATTCATTTCAGGACTCAGCCATTCATGTGAGGAGTTCAACAAACGGGCAGGTACCCGTGGGACTGCAGCAGTGAAATGTTTGCAGTACAAGTGATGGAGAAGAAGCAGAGAAATCCCATTTTCCCTACTGATGACCTAACCCAGCAGGTGGGCTGGGGGCAAAGCCCCTCCCTCCTTGTCCCTGCCCCCATTTCAGGGTTCCAGCAGCTTCCATTTGGCCCAAACTGGAGGGAATGAACAGTCAGCTCAGCCCAAGTCTTGGTCCCTCCTCAAGCGTGGCACAGCTGAAGGGAACCAGGACTACAGCCCTACCAAATAACTAAGCATGACACAAATAAATTGGTAGAAATCCAACTACATTAGTAGAAATAGAGCCATATCAGTAGGAATGTAGCTGTATCAGTAGAAAAATGTGATGTTCAAGCTGACAGATGGGGAAAACAGACAGAAACAGACCAAAGGGAGTACTGTAATCAGCCGCAGCATTAAACATTTTCCAAGACTCAAAGCTTTCTGTGTTTTGCTCTTTTTTATCACCCTGTCTCATTTGTTCACCAGTTGTCACAACCTTAACCTTTCTCCACGTACTGAGAGCCTTCCCCTCCTTGTCCAAAGAGCAGCCAGAGCTCTCCAGCCCTTTCCTCTGGAACTTGACAGTGCTGAAAGCTCCTCCACAGCAACTCTGACACAAACCTCAGCATCTGGCTTGCCCTGCAGAAGACATCCCTGTATTTTAATTAAAAGATCAGACTTTAAAGGCCAGAAGGAACATTTATAACCTTCTATTTTGATTACTTATGTAATATGGACCAGAAAAACCTCTCCAGAGAGCTCCTGCATCAAACACACAGGATCAAAATGAGACACACACCCTCCTTCATCAATCCTAACACAGAAATTAATGAAAAACCCTCCTGAGCCCAAGTTAAATTTTTCTAGGTAATAAATTACCCTCACTGATGAAAACATGCAGCCTCATTTTAAAGAATGAGCAGGCAGGTAAATAATGAAATTTTTTGAAGAGCCTGGATTTTGAAGATTGCATTCCTATTCTGTGCTCTGCAAGAGTGAAGCTTGGCTTCCTCAGCAAACACCATCACATATGTACCAAAAATAAAAAGGAACAAAGATAAATCCACCCCAAAGCATTCACACAAACAATTTCTACAGAGAAAACAATTTCGATGTATTAATTTACAGGGAGCAGATTAATTGACTGTCTTCTAATTATATTCTCAAAATATGCAAACACAGCATTTGACATTTTCAAAGCTCTTTACAGACAGTAACTAATCTCCGAACTCCTCTACAAGGTAAGAATTATGGTGCCCATTTTAGACACAAGGATATGTGCAAAGATGGCCAAATATAGATCTGCTGTAAAAGAGTTCAACTCGAGATTGCTATAAACAGAGCTTCACTCCCTGAAGTGAGCCAACACACGGCAGGGAGGCAAGAATAAGAAGTCAGCACATCTCAGACCTTGTTATACCCCTGTTATATATAATAATTTCTATCTATAAACATTTTCAGGGGAAAAAAAAAAAAACCCAAACACTTGAAATTTCAAGCAACTGCAGTTTTCTGTGAGATGAGGGACAGGACTGGCACAAACACACACTGACACCAGAGACTGACAGGGCTCTGGTGGAAAATAAAAGACCACTGCAAAGAGCCAAATACAAGGTTTTCATGACACCTGAATGATTTTATTGCACAGGAAAACATCCTTTTGCTGGCACCATGCTCTCTGACAGCCACACTCTGTGGTTAAGTATCCCTGAAGGATCAGAGCCCCATTAAAACCTTGTAAAGAAATTGGCAAGGAAAGTGACAGACTCTGGTTTTGAGCAAGAGAAGGTAATTGCAACACCAGGGCCTCGACCTCCACCTTCCATTTGCTCACAGCCCACCAGAGGAACACTGGCTGGTCTGGACCCAACCCAGGAGGGCAGGGAAGGACATTCCAGAGGCCACAGGGCAGAACACAGAGCTGCTCTAAGCACAGCTCTCAGAGAAACGGGCTCTTCACTAAAATCACATTTCCCAGCCTCGCCCCCAAGGTCTGTGAGTAGCAAAGTTCCCAATCAGGGAACCTGTGACTGCCTCTCCCAGCACATCTGGACAGTCCAGCACATCTGGACACTCCAGACCTCCAGGGGATGGTCTGGACTGTTGCACCAACCCCCTGAGCAGATGGGGTTCACTCAGATGCACAGCGAGGTAAAACATTGATCTCACCTCAGGACATCAAAGATCCAGTGATTGAGTCCTGTCCTGTCTCAGAAATGTGGGCAAAATTTCCTGCACACATTCTTCTATCTACTGTCCTTTGAATTCCCCAAGTTTGCAATGAAAAAAAATCCCAAACAACCAAAACTGACAAAAAAAAAAAAAAAAAAAAAAAAAAAAAAAAAAAAAAAAAAAAAAAAAAAAACAACACAAAAAAAAC
>WEZZ01021226.1:77734-89615 GCA_013400585.1 Chloropsis cyanopogon
AAAACAAAAAAAAAACCACAAAACCAAAACCACCAGCAAAAACAAACAAAAAACACCACAAACAAACACAAACCAATACACCTCACCTTGGCCAAGCAACAATTAAGATTATTCCATCATATGACAATCCTTCCCATATCCCCAGGACTTCTGACTGTCCATTTTAAATTTCTGGTTTTGCACAAATACTGTCTGAAATTTCCTTAACTGCTGACATTATTTGGACATGCTGTAACAGCAAGCACTCCAATATTCCACCTTGCAAATACAGAAAAAAATCTCACACTGACAAGGGTCACGGCCACCACCATTTCATAAGAAGGGTAAGAACTGAGTTACACTACACCAATTGTGAGCTGAAAAATTAAGTTTTCAAAATTTGGCTGGAGATTGCTGAAATGCGTTGAGGCTTTATGTCAAACAAAATTATGTTCAGGCTGTAAAACCAACAGCCTTACAGACAGAACCCACATTTTATAATATTGACTGGCAAAGACCCACTTAAGCACACATACAGTTTCCAACAATTTACCCAACTGGAACTACAGCACATGTTCTCTTTTCAGGTTTTTACTAATATGTCCCCAGTCATATTAACTGTGCTACACTCAATAGCTTAGTAAGAGAGATTTTGGACTTGATTCAGTTTGAAGGTTTTCCAGTGTGAAGTACTTTAAACACAGAGACAAGGTACCTAACATTCACCCAAATTAGTGTCATGATGTATCAAAGGACATGTTGCAGTTTGCTCCTTAATAATTCAACAATTACTCAAATTCTCTGATAAGAGGACAGAAACTTTTCACACCTTATAGAGAATGCCTGGATTTCTGCTCCCCCACAAATTGGTTGTGAATGCTCTGGTTTCAGCCACACCGGTCATTCCAGCACGGTTAACCAAGCAGAAAAGTTTGAACAAGAGGCAAATTACTCGCAGTAGAATTTATAATCCCTTTCTCTCATTGCACTAATTTTGCTGGACCACTGTTCTCACCCCGTGGCAGAACCTCCCACCCACCCAACACTGAACCCACGAGAGACAGGGGAAGGGGCTTAAATCAAATAGACCAGAAGGAGCTGCAGAATCACAGAATCATGGAACTGTTCAGGTGGGAAAAGCCCTCAAAGATCAGAGCCCAACCCTTCCCCAGCACTGCCATGGCCACGGCTGCCCCATGTCCCCAAGTGCCACATCCACACAGCTTTGAAACCCCCCCCCCAGGGATGGGGACCCTGTGCCAGGCTGGACAGCCCTTTCCAGGAAGGAATTTTCCCAAAATCCACCCTGAACCTGCCCTGGCCCAGCCTGAGGCCGTTCCCTCTCCTCCTGTCCCTGTTCCCTGGGAGCAGAGCCCGACCCCCCCGGCTGTCCCCTCCTGGCAGGAGCTGTGCAGAGCCACAAGGTCCCCCCTAAGCCTCCTTTGCTCCAGGCTGAGCCCCTTCCCACTCCCTCAGCCTCTCCTGGGGCTCCATTCCCTTCCCAGCTCCATTGCTGAGCTCCTTTCAAACACCCAGTAACTGAGGATACCCTTCCATCAACTCTTTTCCCCCCAGGGATGTTGCAGTTCTGGGCGTCGAGCAAAGAGGTGCTACTTTTCACAATTTACACAAGGATTTGTGTAAATTGCACACAATTTACAGAAGGATTTGTGACAGAAAAGCTGAAAAACCTCCTCGCTGATGCATTAGGTTCCTTTCCATCCGACAGGAATATTCTGGCACTGCTGGTTAATCCTGACCTCTGGAAGCACCTTTCTGGTAGCAGAGGTTTCCAGATGTTGCCCAGCTCCTGTGTTTGAGCTCCTAACCCTTGTCACTGTCACTCCTGAGGTCACGCTGTGCCCTGTCACTGAGGTGGCTGCAGTGTGGTTTGAGCCTCTCAGCAGTGCACTTCACTGGCACATTTCACAGCACCAGCACTTAGACAATGCTGTTTGATTGCTGTTATTTAATGCCACTTCCTTTCACAGATTTTCTGGAATATTTTCTGCAGTGCACCAGCCCCTTCCAGTGCAGACCCACCCCAGAGCCGGCCACAGCAAAGCAGAGCTCTGTGTCCAAGGGCCCTGAGTGTCTCCAGGTCACGCTCCTGTCACCTCACAGGCCACTATGCTGTTAGGAATAAATGTGAGAGAAGGTATTTTTTCGTGTGGACTTAGATAAATATTAGTTAAATATTAGTCCTTACTTATATTACAGTCTCAAAAACCGTGAGTTCTATAGTACTTCACTCCAACAAATTAAAAATAAATTAAAACTAAATTATTCCTCTTTTTATAAGGTTTTTTACAAATTAAACTGTTTAATTAAGAAATGACACTTAAATTATTTCTACTTTTAACTTAATAATTAACTATTCGAGGCTCGTAACGTGGACTTTTTTTATCTAATTACACAATATTACTCAAACTCATGAAGAAGAAGGTGAAGAAGGACTAGCCTTAAAGTTTCTATTTTGGTTTACATATATTATTATAAACTATAGATAGTGCAGTATATAATACTATATATTGGTATACATTAGTAAACATATTAGTATATATTTAGTATACTAAAACTTTAAACTCTAAGTTTTCTACTGTGTGATATTATGTACTTGTATTTAAATTATACACTCATAATCTCAGTTTTATCATTTAATTTCAGAAGGCTTTTTTATGGCCTCAGGTCAAATATAGTGGTTTTTTGGGGGTCAGTGTCTGAAAGTTTAGAAAGTTTAGCATAGAAAGTTTAAAATTCTCAGTAGTCAGGGTTCTAACATCCTGGGCAGAGCAGAGCCTGACCCTGCTGTGCACACGCAGGGCATTTGAGAATCTCAAATCTCATAGATTTGAGAACTTGAGAATTAATTTGGGAATGTCACCTCCCTGCAAGGCACAGGTGGCAGTGGCAGCCAGGAGCAATCCTGAGCCGGCAGCACCATTCTGGAGAGGACAGAGTTACAGAGGGCTTGAAAAGTGGGGGCAGAGAAGCACAGGCATCACTTTCTCTCTCCCAGAAGAGAGTAGATTGTATGCAGAACAATGGGATTTTATGTTCATTTTCCACAAAGAGAATATTTTATGTTCCTCCTTCTTATGCAACCTCAAATTTTGCTTTCTGTGTCAATACACATCCCCAGCAGCAAGAGCTTTCTCAAGCTAACCTGAATAAATACAGAGATTTTGGGCTCCCAGGGGACATCATCTTTGAGCAGGAAAGCCTTCCCATTGTTGCTCTTCCACAATAAATCACGTGAAGCCCTGGCTTGAGAAGTGCAGAACAGCATCCTCATCTCTCCTCTGTGGCTGGAAAAAGGCCAAATTTACTATTTCTTGCAAGTTTGACAGTTGTGTTTGATAGCTGCAGTTCATTAAGTCCTGAACTTGCCATACAACTGGAGAAACTTTTAAGTAAAGCTCTGCTTTCCACTGTGTTTGTCTCACAGTGCTTTTTGTAACAAATTGCTGAAAAATCTGGAACAGCAAATGAAGCAGAGTGGCAAAACCAGCTCCAGCTTGGATACAAACAGAATCATTTTGGGGGATGTTATTGCACTTGCTTTTAGTGGTGCCAATACCAAGCTTTAGAAGTTGTGATTTCTTCCCTTCTACTGCAGTTTTGATAAACTGTACTAAAGATTCACATATCTTATATCATGTAATAGTCCAGCCTGAATGATCAAAGAAGTATTCACATGGCAAACGTTGAAATTCAATTTGCTTCTCATTTCTTTCTCCCATCTGCACATTAAAGTCTTGGTTTTAACTGAAATCCCTCTTGCTGTCAAGCAAAGTACATTGCCTGTTTTTTCTTTTAATTGTAACCAAAATTGATTTTTTTTTCCTAAATACAGAAAAACACCTCATCTTTAAGCCATCAGTTTCCATCAAAATGTCTGAGAAGCAGTTTATCACTCAGAGCTGCATCTAAATACAAACAGTTTCTGTTGTTTTTTGTTCTTAACTCGCTGGAATGTATTGTGGGAAGACTATGTCAGAAATTTGATTTCTCTTCTCAAAATCCTCTCATTTTTCAGAGCTTTGTAGCCCACATGAATATTACCCTTTTCAAAGGCAGAGAAACACACAGCAGTGTGTAAGGATGGAAAAGCCATCCAGTTTAGCTGCTGATAACAAGAAAGGGAAACCATAAAGAACATAATTTTCTGCATTAGCAGGCATACAGGGCATAATAAAAAAGATACAGTAAGAATTCAGCTAATTTCAGGTCAGTTAAATGCCTCAACCACTTTCTTGCTAAAAGTGATATATTTTTTTTTTCTGCAGCAACAGATAAAACATCCCTTAAGTCATCTTTTCTTCAAGACTGTTTCTAACAAGAGGGAAGATACTACTGAAATATTCTGCTTTGATTTACACCAGAGTTGGGCAAGAGAGGGATTGGGGGTGGCATCAGGTTAAAACCCCACACCTTTCTGTCCTAAAAAAAAAAAAAAATGCAAATGCTTCTCTGTATCAAGAATTGTTTAGAAACATAAAATCAAAGGAAAAAAAAAATTTAAAAAGCACTTCATGTTGGTTGAAGCAATAGTGATGGAGCAGCAGGACCTGTGTGTGCCTCAGGGATGGTGACGCAGCTCCAGGTGTCCCACAGCACACAGACCAGTGACCCTTAGTGCAGACCAGTGCAAAGCCAGGCTCAGGGCATGGATATTTTGATTTACTAAGTCACACCAAGTACTCAATAAGTACTCAGCCACACATGGGGGAAAAAAATGCAGTGAATTCAATGACTTTTTTTTTTTCCCCAGGTCGTTTGAAACTCCTATTTCCATGCAAAATAATTCTAACAAAAAGGTGAAGAGCAGCAAGCAGGGACACCCTCCCTGGATTCCTCCCCTTCTTGCCTTCATTCTTAGAATTCTATTTCTGACACCTCCTCTCTAGCTTTTTTAATCTAAAACATTAATAAACTTCTTTGTTCTAGCAGTTGCATAAAATGGGATATCACTGCTACTACTGCAAGAGTTGTAGTAATTATGGAGATTTCCATCCTACTGCCTGACACGATGTCAGAAAGATAACCAGGTTAATTCAGGTTTCTTAGGAAAAAGAAACCCACAAAGCAATCTCACCAAGCATTTAAAATTATCTTTTCCAAAGACAAAACAATGCAGAAGTGCTTTTGATAACTAAAGAAAGAAGTTTCAAAGTTCACATTTTGAACACAACTGGGGAAACATATTGTTTTAACATCCCAGTTTTGTATCCCCATGTAAAAAAAAAAAAAAACAGGCATAAAAAGCACATGAATTTACTTGCCTGCTGTAAAAACACAACTGATGTAGCCAGAGGCAATAAGGGAGAAAAATGAGAAGAGGAAGAATACCGTTCAGGTTCTAGCTGCAAAGTGACTTTCCCATCACTGTCATAGATGCAGACAAATTTTCATCAGGAAGTTTGTGGGGGGAGCTCTGTGGGCTCCAGCCACGGAGAAACGACCCAGAGCAAAGGTGCTGCTCTGATTTTGGCAATTTGGGAGTGAAACCTTTAGTGATGCATCATTCCTGGCTGCTGTGGAGGAGGCAGGGGGGAACCAGCAGGGCTGGAAATGACCCCCAGGACCATCAAGGCCAACCTTCAGCCCAAACTCTGGGTGCAGACCCAGTGCCCCAAGCCTTGTGGGGCTCCCAGCAAACAGCTCCAGTGCCTCTGTGATGTGTGAGGGCTTCTTTCTCATCATCCTCCTCCTCAGAGGAACTCCAAGTACAACCAAAAAGCACAAAAACCACTTTAAACGCAGTTGACAAGACCCACGGGATCGTTTTTATTCTCCTCCCACACCTTTTCTTTACAACAGAACATTGCTGGCTCTGTGAACGCAAACTACAGTTGTCTCAAGAGCTGCTGAGTAAAACCACAGATAAAACAGTGTTATAAAATAATTTGTGTACACACAGAGTACAGCACAGAGGTGTGACAGGTAGCCACAAGCTGTGGTTATAGGTCTTGCTATCCTGGCTCAAACTGGCCACCTGATATTCTCTCTGTGGCCACAGGCACTTCCTAGTCCTTGAATGATCCAGAGAATGGGGGAGGAGCAGAGTGTTCCCAAAAACTGGCCATAAAATCAGAAAAACACAACTTTCAGGGGCTGCTTTCAGTGGCTACTCTGTGATTGAGATGCCAAAGTTATTCTCTTTCTAATAATTCTAAAATGAAGGCACATGCTATTGCAAAACACAGCAGGCAAATGTTTTACTTGCATTATCAGTGCTGCAAGAAGCTTATTCTTTTTGTAAGAGATATGAACTTAATTTTGTCTTACAGTACAACTAAACAGGTTTGCTTTCCCCCAAAAAAATGATGGTTTTCTAGTACAACAGCTTGAATAGTTGAACAAATCTTGACACTAAGGGGCGCGTCACGGCTCTCTCCATTTTTACAGGTTTGCCTTTTAGATATTTCAAGTTACCAGGGAAACCCATATCTTGTAAATATTTATATCATACAAATCTTTAAAGTTCCACAAGTGCTGAACTATGCCTAAATGACTACCATTTAAAGGTGACACACTGAACAGCAGCTTGCTGACAATTCCTCTGAAGCACACAGCAGGGCAGTGATAATGTCATTCAGCTAAAGGGGTTATGCAGCAGGGTCCTAATAAAACCAGCTGCAGGCGATTCTGCAGCCTAACAAAGTGACAGATGTCCCAGTATAATTTGGGGCCTGTGTACAGGAAAGACACCATGTCCTGCTAAGAAGGTCAGTCATCCAAATACAGCTATTTACACTGCTGGATGGAGAGCTGGGATGAAGATTTCCAGTGTGCTCCTGTCAACCACTCAGCCAACCAGAATAGTTAAGGATAGTGGGTGTTTAACTCCCAGAAATGTGTCCTCTGATTTAGCTGGCTGAATTGGGAACACCACGCTGAAACCTTAAAATCACCAAAATAAATGTAAAGCTTCACCTAAATGCAGAGGACTCTGGGGCCTTCATGTCTGACTGATTTCACTGAGGTAAAAAAGGTGTAATTCCAACCTGCATCACCCACTAGTCCCAGCACTTTTCCCTCCTGCACTATCTCCCAAACAAGTTTTTAGGTACTGAAAATACACCACGTGCTGAAGGTCCTTACAGAAACTAATGGCTCTTTTTGCTCAGCCCCTCCTGTGCTCCACCCCCTCTGCTCACTGGGTTTTCACTGTCCTGTGTGCAGGTGTGAGAGCAGCAGCTCACATCACCTGCTCAGCTGCAAAAACTCAACAGAGACAACCAAAACCCACCAGCCATTATTTATTCAGTACAAAGAGAAAACACATTATTACAATGCACAAAAGTTTTTGTCTATTACCTCTGAAAAAAAAGAAACCACAAGGCATAAACCAGATGCAAACACAGATACCTTAGGAATAGAAAATTTGCATTTTCTGTCTGCTATCCTAATTCTTTTCCATCCTTGAATATTGCAGAAAATAAATACTACATGCTACATATCAGGCAGACTCATAAAACAAATCGAAGAGCTGGGAAAATAATAATTAACATCCCTTTTTAAAGACTTCTATAGGTGCAAAAAGGAGTAGGAATTTATTTTAAATGTAATGTGGGAAATTCCCAAAATTCAAGAGAACAAAAACTGCTTCTGGGCCACAGGCACAGTTTGTAATGCTGATGGGGCAAAACCTTCTCTTTCCACCTTCACACCAAAGGCAGGGTGGAAAAGAGCTCATTTCAGGAGAGCAGAGCATAAAATTCTTACAGCAAGTAATTGAAGCATCAACAAAAACAATCTGGTCCTGAGAAGGCTACTGAGCTACTTCATACTTTGAACCACCATGGCTGCATATTGCCCAGGTTCCTCACTATTCACCCCAAAAAGGGCTTTGCTGCCCCTGTGCTGAGGTGCACAAGTGACCTACACACAGCTCAGTGTGGGGATCAGAGCTGCAGTGACACAGGAAAAGGTTTTCCAGGGATTTCTGCAATTCAGACACACTTTTAAAAAGTTATTCACAGCCCTTTTCCTCCTCAGGCCTTGCCAGGTGGTTTTTCTTGCATCCCAACCTACCAACTTCAGGAGTCCCCAGTGGCTGTTGGCAGCAGTTTGATGGATCACTACGTGCTACTGATGCCTTTTTGGGCAACCTGGAAACAGAGGCCAGACAAAGTTAACAGAATAAAAAGCAGTTACATTTATTGAAGGGCCTTCAGGTACATTTTGGGCCGACAAAGCCTCCCAGGGCCTACACCCAAAAATGGACCAACGGTTTTCACACTTTTATAAGTTTGGTCCATTTGCATATTGGGGTTAATTTCCCAATTACAGCTTCAGGTAATGAAGTCATTTACCCCAGGTTTGCTGCCCCAGCTCACTTTTGTTTCCATCTCTGGGGCCTGAGGCAGTGAGGTGTCCTTGATTGCCAGGAATTCCTGGAGAGGAATTGTTGTGTCTGCCCAAAATGGGGAAGCAGCAGCTCACACTGTGTGTGGAGTTTGGAGTTATACACTAAAGAACTGCAGGAGTACAAATACATGAAAATATAAAAGCTAAAATCCTGAGGCAGAGAAACACCTTTTGGATTTGATCAGCACCTCAGTGTTGTGCTGCTCAGGGCTGCTCAGTGTCCTGCACCTCAGAGCTCAGGGCAAGGACAGGACCCACTGTGGTGATCACACACCTGGGCAGGCAGATCTACAGGCCAGACTGGTCTCTTTAATTAGCTTGTTCCATTATTTCTCCACGTGTACTCATCCCTTTCCCTGCCTTAGGCTCCTCCTGGAGTCATCCCATAGCAAGTCCTGTGCAGTCCCGAAAGCTCTTCCCTACTTCCCACAACCAGTGCCCGATTCCCACAGGCACCAAGCTCAGCCTCCAGGTGACCTCGAGCCCTTTTCCTGACTTCTCCTGATAATTCTACTTCAGGCGGCAATCCAGTCAAAAAATCACTGGATTTTGTGTGACTAACTGCCTGGGAAGTCATTCATTGCCAATTTATGCTTGCTTACTTTTATTATAGGTGGCCGTTCCAAATACTTCACGTATTTAAGGCATATAACAAAATTTGGCAGAAGTCCAATGTGAAAATTTCCTGAACTACAAAAGAAAGCTTTCACTGATAAACAGGAAGGCTGCTACCATGTAGTTTCCCATAGATTTTTTAAGTAAAAGAAAAGCTAAATGTATCATACATATACCCAGAGAAACTGATTTTCCCTGAAAATGATTGTCCTCTTTTGTTGTGAAATTATTGTGTACGTTTAAGGCACGTGGTGGGACAATAATTGCTTATAATCCCAGCATATTTCCATCAAGTGCAATGTCTTCAACTCGTGTAATTCCCTGGAAAGCTCTACCCAGCCATCAGCTGCTGAGCCCAGGAGAGAGTGGAGATCAAACCCTTGGTGTGTGTGGTGGTGAAGCCTGCTTTGACATAATCCACATTCAATCTGCTGCAAGAGCCAGGCTGGAATCGTCCCACATGAATTTCATAACAATTATGAATGGCATGTAATTAATGACTTACATCTCGGGGCTGACACTCCAAGTGCTTGTGCCACCCCTGCAGAGGTTGTCTCGTGCTCTCTGTCCCTAAACATCCTCTCAGAGGTGCTCTGTGCCCCACCACACCAACCCACAGCCCTCAGCCAGGCCAGGGTGTTTTGCCTGGGGCTGTGCAAGCACAACTGAGCTTTTTTGGTCTCAAAAACTGAGGTATTTTTGGCCTCGCTCATCTCTCAGGGCAGGACGTCAGGAGGCAAACACTGAGGTTTGAGCCTGCAATCTGTTNTATTCTTTTATTCGGCCGAGAAATGCCCTAAATGAAAGGTCTCCAGCCATACACAAGTGTTCAGAGGCTCTCAAACAGATTGCAGGCTCAAACCTCAGTGTTTGCCTCCTGACGTCCTGCCCTGAGAGATGAGCGAGGCCAAAAATACCTCAGTTTTTGAGACCAAAAAAGCTCAGTTGTGCTTGCACAGCCCCAGGCAAAACACCCTGGCCTGGCTGAGGGCTGTGGGTTGGTGTGGTGGGGCACAGAGCACCTCTGAGAGGATGTTTAGGGACAGAGAGCACGAGACAACCTCTGCAGGGGTGGCACAAGCACTTGGAGTGTCAGCCCCGAGATGTAAGTCATTAATTACATGCCATTCATAATTGTTATGANGTGTATGGCTGGAGACCTTTCATTTAGGGCATTTCTCAGCTGAATAAAATAATAAAAAATAAATAAAATAATAAAAAGGAATAAAAGAAAAAGGGATTGCAGTGCTCCGCTGATAAAAAGTGGATAAATCCACTGATAAAAAGCTGCAGTGCATGGCATCACTACAGGAGCACTGCAATCCCTTTTTGTTTTATTCTTTTTTATTATTTTATTTATTTTTTATTCTTTTATTCGGCCGAGAAATGCCCTAAATGAAAGGTCTCCAGCCATACACAAGTGTTCAGAGGCTCTCAAACAGATTGCAGGCTCAAACCTCAATGTCCTGGGCATCAGCACAGCCCCAAGGAAACAGCCAGGGCTCACACTCAGCTGAGAGAAGGCAGCAGAGTTCCTCCAAACAAGGATAGGGGTGCAGCACTGGAACACTGCAATTCAGGAAAAATAAATCTGGGATTTATTGCTCATGGGGAAATGCTGAGAGAGGAAGCAGTGCCATAATTGTCAGTGATCTCCTGTTCTGCAGCCATCAGAACAGCTCAGACCACACACCAGACATCAGTTTCCACACCTGAGTGTGGGTGTCTGACTAGGAGAACAATTGTAGTGCTAGTTTTTAATAGCTTTTTTCTTTTTGTATTAGATTAGATGACAGTATATACTTAAAACAAAGATATTATTCGTGCTGGTTTCTGGAAAACCAGAAATTCTGGCCTGCTGGTGGTGTGGCTAACCCTACAAGAGATGTGCAAGCCTTGCTGTTAAAACACAGCCTGTGGTAGGGACATGGAAGTTACATAAAAACTTCGAAAACACAGGGAAACACTAAGTGTGTGATGGGTGCCAAGTACAGTAAGAAAGAATTATTCCTGCCACATTTGGAGGACCTTGATGATGGAGCTATGTAGGCATATCTCATAAAATACATTTAACTAAGCACATTTAGGAAGCACATTTCAGGACTGCAAGAAGGAGCTCTTCCAGGTAATGAGAGAGGATTAAATAGGATTACTTTGGAAACCTAACTGATGAATTTTCCAAAGTTTGGGATACTCTGCCACCCTCTAAAATTTAATAAATTTAATATTTACTAACACAAAATATATTAAATTTTACATAATATTTAATAACATTAGAAATACCATTTTTAGAACACTTATGTTCACCTACAGACCCCAGCATGGTCCATAAACAACCTAGGGCGAGCGTCAGCAAACCTTTCCAAAAATTAAGCCAATGTTGCTTATCCAGCAAGCAAGAAACTAATCCAACATCAGTTTTTAAAACAAATATTTCAACTGCTAAGCCTAGGGACATCCTCAGAGCAGCTTTCAGTATCAACACCAACAACAGAAAACGTGCATCTCTCCACCCTCCCAAGCCTGTGTTGCGAATTCCGTGTTGGTGATCCCAGGGACTCGTGCTGTCTGCTCCGTGTTTGTTATGCTAGCAGGTGCCAACACTTCCATTTAATCCAATCTGGAATGTCTGCTGCACCTCCCTGTGCCTCCCTGTGTCTGTGTACAGCAAGCTAAGCATGCCCAGCTCCCGGACGCCCACGGCCACACGGCTTTGGCTCCTCCACAAGCTGCTGCACAAGCAGCAGCCTCTAATTTATCCTCCCCGAGCGTTGAGCAGGGGGCACTGAGATGGGCTAAGCCTTTCTGGGCACCCAAGGGGCTGCAGGGGCTTGGAGCACAACTGGATGGATGGATGGATGATGGATGGATAGATGGATGGATGATGGATGGATGGATGGATGGATGGATG
>WEZZ01021226.1:90304-104653 GCA_013400585.1 Chloropsis cyanopogon
GATGGATGGATGGATGGATGATGGATGGATGATGGATGGATGGATGATGGATGGATGATGGATGGAGGGATGGATGGACATCCCAGCAGCACAGGATGGCCCAGCTGTGACCCACTCACTGCAGGGACTTTACAGCAACCCACTGGGCCAGGCAGCTCCAGGAACACCCAACACTGGCTGCATAATTAAAACCTGCAGCTACTCCTGCCTGTGAAGGAGAACTTTATTAAGGCAGGGAGAGACCAAAGAGCTCCAGCACAGCCACCTGACAGAGGACAAGGGGCATACAAGGAAAACAGGAGAGGTATTAACACTCTTTGCTGGTAGAGAAGGACAGTCTACTAACAGTTATAGCCATAAGAATTTATTCTATGAGACAGCTCTTGTTCAATATAAACACTGTCAATAACTAAACTCACCCTCAATGACAAAGTGAGTTTCCAGTATCTCACTAAATTAGCTGTTCCCCTTTAAGTCCTTACTTAAAAAAAAAATAAATAAACCCAAGAAACAATGTTATGACATACTCTATTGTGCCACACTGTGATCCCAACACTGAAAACAAGACAGGGTGCCAACAATTCCAGGCTGAAACTTTCCATAATTTTACCTTAGCAGCCCTGTGCTTGTCTCAAATAGCTCATGGAAACTGCTGGTACTCTAAGCACATTTAACACCCTCCAGTCTCCCAAATAACAACTGAAAATGAACATTTACCAACATTTTCATGACATGAGTAATCTGCAATAGAAGCTGTGGGTTATACATAAAATGCATGCAGAACTGGATACTATTATTGATATAAGTATTACTCAGTAATAATTAATTTGATGGGTTCATGATTCAGGGGGGTTTAAGAGTGCAAAGGGAGCAGCCTGAATCTAGTAAGTGTTTTTAATCAAATGAGTCAATTACATTCAAATACTGTTCTTTGGAAGCTCTCAAAACTCCCTTTCAAATATGTTTTCCATTAATTATCCACACTTGCCTCAGCACTCCACCCCACTCATATCCTTCCTGACCTGGGTGACTTAAAAATAACCTTGAATCAAGAAAGAACATCAGGAAATATAAATGGAAATGGCAGCTGATCAACCCTTAATAAAAGGTACATGGTATTAAAGCAGATCAGGCACCTGGTCCCACTTGATATATTTAGAAAAGTCTACTGAAGTCACTTAGATTAAATAATCCACCGCTGTGAAATTACATCAGGTAAAGGACAGGCATTTAATTTATGTCTTTGATGTAAGAAATACCATTTATGTATTTTTATGAGAGTAAGCAGAGTAGGAATGAACAAACCTTCACAATGCTGGGCACAATAGGGGGTTTATATGTGATGCACGTTCAGTTCCAGATTGGGATTCCCCAAACACACCCCAGGGGGAGGAGATTAAATAAAAAGCCACCTGAATGAAGAGCAGGGACAAGGAAAGGGTAAAGGAAAAATAGGAAAGAAAATTAGTAAAGAAGTGACACGCACACTGGAGCCAAGGTGAGTCCTGGCAGTGTCTGGAATGTCATGAAGCTCAACAACCACGACCCCTCTGTGCTTCCACCTCTGCAGTACCACAGCCCAAAGAATTTATTTTACATTCCCCAGGGCAGCAAAACTTGGTATTCCTTAAAATGTTGTTACTGCTCAGCACAAGGAGAATACAAAAGGCAGAAAACCACTCAATTACAGATATATTCCAAGTAACTCAAGACAAGGAAAAAAGGCTTCAGCCTGAGTTAGCAGCAGTTATATCACATTCTGTTCATTAGCGCAAAAAAGTTTGAAGTTAAGTTTATTCTAGTTGCACAATTTTTTCCTGCTACAGTTTAAACGTGAGCCAAACCAGAATGACTACTTCAAATTTAAATCAGATGGGAAGCGATTAAAAAAGAAAACAACCTCTTTCACTCCCCTAGCAAAAAAAAAAAAAGAAATAGAAAATACATGCCACATACATGGTGCACTAACATGTGCATTAAAGAAAAGAAAGCATGTCAAAAGGCACAAAAAGATAGAAAGTGTTTTCATCTTTTTATTTTGCCATAAACTCTAAAAATTCTGAATTTTTTGTTATGGTTCTAAGCCAATAGTAAATTTCTTCCAAAAAGAAGACCAGACTGATCACTGTACAGCAACTTGAAACAATGTCCTGGCATATATATTTCTTTTCACACGTGATTCTACTTCCTGACAACAAGCAGAGAGGAAAATTTAAGAAAGCAGAGTGGGAAGCCTTGCTGGTTTTCCTTACCAAAAGAAAAAAAATTCCTACTGTTTGGGCCAGGAGTCCCATCTTAGAACTAAATGTGCTGGGTGAAGGTTCAATATCATCTTTCACTTGTCCTCGGGGCCTGGTCATTCAGAGAGTTCCAATCCACAGCACTGCTGCAGGCTATCAGGGTGGTCAAGAGTGATTTCCCTTTCGTGGATCCCCACTGACCACTCCAAATCCCCTCCCTGCCCTCCGTTTCCAGGAGGAAAAGCCTTCCAGGAGGATTTTCTTCATCACTTCCCCAGGGATTGATGGTCCTGCCCTGCCCTGAGCCTCCCTTGGGCCATCCCTGGAGATGCAAAAACTCTGTGTGCTCAAGGAAATAATTGAAAAATATAGATTCATTAAAAGCCAAACAGGTTTGTGTTCCTGAGTCACTCAAGAATTTAGAAAATTCTGAATTTTTGTAACGCACCGCAGTAATTTAAAGGAAAAAAAAAAAAAACAAACCTGTTTTTACTGCATGTAACTGTCAAATGCTGACATTATTGTAAGGTGGGAAAGTATAAATATCAAAACTTATTAGGCAAGACGAAAAACACAATTCAGAAAGATGAGGTGCCTTACACTGCTCAGCATGCAAGGACTTGGTTGCTTACACTTCTCCACCCCCCTTAAAAACAGAGGCAGAAAGTCAGGATCTCTCAGCCAGGAGAGGGAGAGATGCCCACAGCAAGAAATGAAGTGTGGTTGCCCTGGAAGCTGCTGAAGGAGCTGCACAAGCAGGACACAATGAGTTGGAAAAATCCATGGGAAAGGACACAAGCGATGAACAAAGTCCTACACAGGTTCTTGTTCTGTTCCTGCTCACAGCTGGAGTCATTTTCTGTCCTGGTCCTGCTGAGAGCAGCACAGGGACTGGCCAAGCTCACCCAGAGCAGCCTGGAAGCACACATTAACATTTCTGGGGCAGAAACCAGGCCAGGAATATGAATCAAAAGCAGTCTGAAATTTACATGAGGCAAAACAAATGCTGAAGGGAAAGGGTCAAAGAAGGGGACACCAGAAAGAGGGAGAAAATATGTGAACAAACACTTGGTATTACCCTGGCAATGAATGCCAATTATTAAAAAACTCATGCAATCACCCTTCTAATGGAAGTGGTATTAAGGGGACCTGCTACAATTATAAATGACTTACTCACAAAATAAATATTAGGAATAAAAACTCTTTCCAGTTTCAGCCAAGTGCATCTAAACCCAACTGCCTGAAACAATGTGGAACAGCTGAGATCAGCAGGACTTTGGAGAACCTTTTGCCTGGAAGGACAAACCTGCAAGGTGCACCCAACATGTCCCAGGGGGAAATACAGCCATGAATTAGAGGAGCAACAGCCCAGACACAGGACTGGGGACCTGGCACTCCTCAGGTCTTGCTGTGTGCAGGAAATGCAGGTGACACCTCGTGGGAGCCACTCCAGTGTCACCCGTGCAGGAACAGCTGAGCACCCGCGAGGGCTGCAGCGACAAAAGAACGTCCCCATGCTGATGGTGTCACCCATGTGCCAGCAGTGGGATGGAATTCCACATTTTAGGCTGGTTTGTGTCTGCAGAATTTGCAGCAGAGACAGGACACTGATTCACCAGGAGGCCACGGGGTGAGAGGGGCTCAAGAGGCAAGGGAGTCAGGACACAGAAAACCCAGGCAAGCATCCTTCTGCTCTGTATCACCCAGGTAATGAACACATGTAAAGTATACATCCAGACACCCTCCAAAAAAGTGAAAGTAAAATGAAAAAATCAAAGACACATTTGCAGAAAGTTAGTAAGCTTTAGGAAAACCTGTTTGAAACAGTGCTGGGAAGACACTTTATTTTTCCCCCCTCTTTTACATGGGAGGTAAATATATTTATTTGTCCCACACAGAACCACCTGGCATCACTCTCAGTTTGCCAGGTTGATGCCTTTTTGGGCTACCTAAAAACAGAGGCCAGACAAAGTTAACAGAATAAAAAGCAGTTACATTTATTGAAGGGCCTTCAGGTACATTTTGGGCCGACAAAGCCTCCCAGGGCCTACACCCAAAAATGGACCAACGGTTTTCACACTTTTATAAGTTTGGTCCATTTGCATATTGGGGTTAATTTCCCAATTACAGCTTCAGGTAATGAAGTCATTCACCCCAAGTTTGCTGCCCCAACTCACTTTTGTTTCCATTTCTGGGGCCTGAGGCAGTGAGGTGTCCTTGATTGCCAGGAATTCCTGGAGAGGAATTGTTGTGTCTGCCCAAAATGGGGAAGCAGCAGCTCACACTGTGTGTGGGGTTTGGAGATATACACTAAAGAACTGCAGGATTGCAAATGTATGAAAAATATAAAAGTTAATATCCTAAGGCATCAAGGTGTCTCGCAGTGGCTGCTGTGCCTCGCTCCCTTTGCCGGCCCACAGCCACAGGGATGCAGAGCAGCATCCAGGCAAGATCCTCTGCCACTAAATGACTCCAGCATCATCCCAGAGGTGCAGACAGAGCTCTGGCAGGGCTGCAGCCCCCCTGGCCCTGCTGGCAGCAGAGCTCTCCCAGGTCACTGCACATTTGGGGCTGGAAGTCCTGGACACCAGCGAGCCCAGGCTGCCCTGGGGCCAGCAGGTAATGCTCTCATGAAATTCTCATTTTCTGCAGCAGGCAGCAAAGACAGGAGCAAAACCCCTCAGTGGAGGCCTGCGAGCTTGCACCCATCACAGCAGCATATCTGCACCCAAACAAATTGTCTCTGTCTGGTTGTTCCCACAATCAAAGCCGTGGGTCAAAAAGCTCCATTTGTCAAAATCAATACAGTCACCCTAGGACACTTTTGTATGCCAGTTTCATGTTCAGTTTGGGTTTTTTAGTGGGTTGTGTTTTTTTGGTTTTGTTTTGGGTTCTTTTTTTTTTTCAGTTTTTGGCATTAGGTTGCAAAGGCAGGTAGGGAAGCTCTGTGTTTGAGGCTGCCTGGTGCAGTTTGAATCCAGTCCCAGGTGTGCAAACAGTGACTGCAGCCCTTTTTGGGAGCTTTCTGCTCTCACCAGGTCCTGGTTCAGGCACCAAAAAACAAGTGAAACCTGTTCTGATGCTTGCATGCACATCTCCTGCACACAGATCAGCAGAGCTCAGGGACTTCTTACCCCATGTCCTGGGGCACCTCTCATCACGTCACTCAGATGCTCCCCTACCACACTAACACATTTATTTTCACAACAGCCAGTGGGGTAAGAAGGAATTACTGCAACAATGGTCAGCACAAACCACAGCAGGTCTGATGGAACTCAATTGCATGCCTGGTGAGGTATACAGCCATTGATCTTTACTGTTTAAAAGTGGCACTTCTATATTTTAACCACTACATTCACAGAGATTGGTTCTGCCTCCCAGCATGCCAAGCTGGGTCCCCAAAACAAGGATTAATTACCACTATTAATCACAATCACAATTCCTTTCTGAGTACTTTACAAGAAAGGAGGCCCTGCTATTTCTCTCAGCCGTCATGTACTCGTTGGGCCAAGAAAGCACAACTGCAAGACCTCAGTGACACAAAATCAACATAAAAATCTGGAAAATCACACACAGAGGGCTCAGCTCCACCCCAGGAGCCCCCCCCCCTTGCCTGATGCTCCTGAGCAAGCTCTCAGAACAGGAGACAACGCTTCAGAAATCAGATGCAATTGATTATCAATTGGTTATCACCTCCTGCACGTGGTACCAGCCCAGGGCCATTTGCTTGTCCCTTCACCAGCACACCTGCATGACAGGGCTGGTCCTGCACAGGTGTCTCTGCTGGAGCCCTGCACTCCTCCATCACTTCTTCTCCCACCCTTCTCTCAAGAGACCAAGAGAGGTGGCCAACTTTGCACTTGGCCTACACAATTTTAGTTCTCGGATTTATTAGGAGAAAGCATTTCTAATAGTTCGCCAAAATTGTTCTGTGAGCGCCAAACTGAAGAGAACATCACCAGTGCAAAAGAAGGTTGCAATTTTCTTGTCATGCCTGATCCTCCTTGAATGCACAGGGTTAAAAATAAATTCTGATTCCATTCTGAAGGACACCAGAGACATCCTGCCAAAGGTGCTGAACACGATCCCCACAATTCCAGGGACGAATATAAAATCTTTGGCATTTGCTGGAATAGGAGAAACAACTTGTGTGAAGAGAAATCAGAAAGAAACAGAAACAGTAGGTCACCTGCAGCCATCCTAAATTTCCAACAGGTGAGGACCCAGCATAGTCCTGAGACATCAGAGTGTTATAAATGACAAATATATTTATTGGCATTCACGTTTATGTGTCGGCTTTTGCAAGTTATAATTGACCACAAATATCCTGATATAGTACAATTTGTAATTCCTTTTAACTGCTTTTTGATATAGTATAATCTGTTGGTTTCCATATACACTGTATAGTTTATATAAATAGTAGTGTGATAAATATAGATTATATCTTAGGCCTTAGCATAATATTAAAATGGAGACTATGTAATGTTAAAATGCTTTTATTTGTGTAACTAACTCAAATAACAGTGTGAAATAGCTATATTGTTTCTCACATTTGTAGACTACATTATCTGAATGGTAACAGTGACAAAAACCAGGACGCCAAGGGAAAAATTTACTGCTGACCCTCCAGTTATGAAGTAGTGTCAAAACAACAGAATGGAGCCTCGAGAAGAAATAAAATATATTGATTTAATCTACAGGATGGCATGCAGACAAGTCAAAGGTCAAAACAAAGCAAAAGAAACTCCTGGAACATCTAAACTGACAAGAATATTTGAATATGCATAATTCTCATGAATATGCATTTAACCACTGTAATGAAAAGTATAAAAGAAAACTGTTTTAAGCTAAGTGTGCTTCTGGCATTTTGCCAAGGCACCCCAGCACTGGATAGTGTCCCTTTTATCCCTTAATAAATGTCTATAAAAAATAATAACTAGTGAAACTTGTTTTTCACGAGAGAAAAAACATCAACAGTGTGGTGAGTTTTAGGATCCAACATGGGAAATGTCAGAGCAGGTGCAAACACCCAGTTTGGGATGGGCTGACCAACTCCCCAGACTGCCCTGGCCCCACTGGCCAGGATCCAGCTCAGGTGGGGCTCCCAAAATCCTGCCAGCAGCACCTGTCCTGCACCCCAGTCCTGCACAGGCACAGACACGGACAGGCAGCTCGTAATTTACACACAGAACGCCAAAGAGAGGCACAGCATCTTGAAAATGCAGCAAAATGAACTAAATATAATGAATTAAAGCAATCCAATGAGCTTGCTGAGTTTGAAAGATTGCAAAGGGCATGCTGCAGTGCAATGGAAATCTTGCAGTAATTCAAGAAGTTGAATCACACTGGTTCAAGCCTGCAGAATAATTAATCAGGTAATTTCTGTTTCTCAGACATTATATCACACTCATAATTCTCAGACAGTAAAAAATGGACAAAAGTCACAGCACCATGAGAAAAAAGGAGAGAACATAATTCCAGATTTTTTTCAATAGTTACTGAATTTACCTCTTAAAATACAACTTTGTTTGTTTGTTTGTTTGTTTTGGTTTTTTTTTTTTTTGTTTTATTTTTCTGGGGTTTCTTTTTGTGATTTTTTTTTAGTGGTTTTTTTTTTGTTTGTTTGTTTGTTTTTTTAAGATGTAGTGGAGCTGATCAGATCTACCCCCTCCAAAACAAAACAAAACAAACAAACAAACAAACAAACAAACAAACAAACAAACAAACAAACAAACAAACAAACAAACAAACAAACAAACAAACAAACAAACAAACAAACAAACAAACAAACAAACAAACAAACAAACAAAAACAAAAACAAAAAAAAAAAAAACCAAACCCAAACCAAACCACAAAACACTTCCAGAAGTAAAATTAAAAATTAGGATAGAGCTCAGTTCAGAACTGGCAGTTTCTAACACTTCCTAAAAAAAACCTCAGTTGGTTCTGAGCTCATGGCAAACACCAAAAGATACTGAAATGGCTGGAATGACTTGGGGAAGCCTCTGCTTCTATAAATACTGATTCTGTAGCTCAAACAGAAAACCTTGCGGGACTGGTAAATCAAAGAAAAAAAAAATTTTGGAAGCTCAACTGGAAGCATATGTTCCTACACATTTAGTGCAGAGGCACAGCGTTAAAAAAACCCATCCCTCAATCAGTAGTGACTGGTACACAGAAAGAACTTGGGCTCCCCAAAAATCTCATATTCCTGCAGGGACAATGACAGGCAGCTGCTGACCCACAGCCCCACCAACACCAGCACTGCTCTCCACCCTCACCAACCCTGCCCAAAAAAAAGAACAAGTTTAAGAGTGAAATCAAGGTAAATTAAGATAAATGAAGTACAATTATTCAGTAAATTAGAGACTGAGTTGCTGTTTCTGTGCTCAGAATTTGCTCTCTATCGATCTCCTTGCACATTGGAGGAACTAAGCAGATAAGGCCAAATCGATGCAACTCCATCAATAAAGGAGACAAAATTAAATGAGCAGCAGCACTGGCTGTAAAACAGTGGAAGAATGAAATTCACGTTAAACTGTGAGAGTGCTTTATCCGAAATTTATTTTGAGTGTTCTCATCACCAGCATGAGCTGCCCTGCAGCAGCAGCCTCTGCTCACCTCACACATCCCTGGCATGTTTAAGGCTGGGACTCTGGCACAAATCATTCTTACCTGGAAAGTGACTGACTGATATTTTTGGTTTTTAGCCTCTGGGATTTTTCATCTCCAAGTGAGGTCTAACCTGTGCTTCCAGTCACTCAGTGGCTGCTGACATTTCACCTGTTGGCTAAAATCATTTGCCAGCAACTCCACAAACAAGCCCCAGCCAAATGTCATTTGTCTTGGGATCTAATTACCCAACAACTTAATGAACATTTTTGGATCTTACAATGCCCTGCAGAGAAAAGCTCAGGACCTCAGTGCACGGTTTCTACCCAACAAAACTTTGTCTCACCAAAATCTGGTCTTATCACCCTCAGTCCTTTAATTACTCTCTCTGACATTCAGGTGGGGTCTCTTGCTGCCTTTCACCCTCAAGGGCGACCAAAAGTCAAGAACAGAAAACAAAATTGATCTGGCTCAGGCTCCTGACCAAAGCCACTTCACATGGATGAAGGCTGCCAAAGGTTTAATAACAAACTATTAAATGTCATCAATATTCTCCAAGGTATGTCTGTGTGGATTCAACTACCCTTCCAGGAGGAAAGGATGTCAAAAATAAACTATACCTCCCTATAACTGGATTATCAGCTGTCCAGGCTCCCCACACACGCACAGTAACAAACAACCCGTTTGGTAACACACCAGAAGAAATACAATTTCAAAAGTTAGGAGGAAATGCCTAAATTCTGGCAAAACTGCAAATAAACATGGCTGTGAGATTTTCCTGTTCTTCTCTTTATTCACAAAATGTGCTCACTACTAAGCAAACACAAAACATTTATCAAAGAGCAGAGCTCAGTCTCTGGATAGATCTCAGGGGGGGGTTTGCTTGTTTATTTGGTTGCTGATTTGGGTTGGGTTCTTTTTAGTTAGTTAGTTAGTTAGTTTGTTTGGGGGTTTTATTAATTTTTGTATTCATTTCCCACCTGTTGCCTTAGTTGACAGAGACACTGTAAATTCACTTCTCATTTCTCCACAAAGAGGCAACCCCTGGGCTGCAGCTTGCATAAAGCACAGTGCCAGGGACTCGTGTTGTGCTGCCCCTCAAACAAAAACCAGGAGTTTTAAGTATTTGGGAATGTGCCCACAAACTTTGCTGTGCCGTGACAGTGACTAAGGGACAGCAGGGGGACAGGGATTACCTGGGAAAGTGACCCAGAGCAGGTTACCCCAAAGCTGTCTTCACTCAAGAACCATTTAGAGACTCTGCCATGAGAAGATCTTACAAAAACATTAACCCCAAGAGCACTAATAGCCATTTTTTTTAATTAACTCTTTCTGCTGAAGGTAATGCATTAAAAAAAAAAAAAAAAAAAGTTTTGAGAAAGCGAAAGCACAACACATCTTTTTTATTCCTTGTCAGGTGATGATAAGAAAAACTCGTCTATTATTTTTTAATTTCTCCTGAAAATTTTGAAAACATGGTGGTCTCTGTCCTACCTTTCACTGGAACACCACAGGAATTCCCTGCCCACATGCAAGCAGTAAGATTTATGGAGCACACTAATCCTGAACGTGCCAAAAAAAACCCCCAACACTCCTCAGCCATCTACAACATTAAACAGGCATAGGATGCTGAGCAACTCAGGGGGGCTGCCCAAAAAAAGTGAGTAACTTTTAATTATTTCATCTTCATTAAAAAATGCCCTTTAAGTGCTGTTGCTAGGCTAAACATACAATGAAGTAGCTGAGAGGTACAGCAAAAGCTGTTAGTGGCATGTGCCAAGCAATAAGTGTAAAACAGAGAGGATCCACAAAATCACTGTGTCCTCTACAAAACCAGAGCTGCAGTAGGCAGAAAAAAAAAAATTCAAATGATTGGATTCTGTTAATCTGTGGGGACATGGACCTAATACTGCATTTAATTTGGCTAAATGGGAGGAAGATTATTGCAGGCAAGATACAAGGAATATCTCTGCTCCAATCATGTAACATTTACAACCCTAAATACTCTGAGACAGTTATTAATAACAGTATCAGAACATTTCCATGTATTCAATGCACAGTTATGAAAGAAACTAAACACACGGGCCTCCTCCCAATGCGGACAATAATAATGATGTTAATATTTACATTCCTCTAATCACTTGCTTCCAGTAGGATTTTAAAAAGTATCTGTGAACCAGCTGGGTAACAAGTGCCAGCCTTCTGTGAAGCACTGAAAAAAGCATGATTTGGGGCATTTTGCTTTACTTTTGAAAGAGACTAACCCCTCACTGAGACAGAGCCAGCCATTCTCTTTCCAGAGTTTTTGAAAGAAAAGCTGTATTCTCATCAAGACTCTCAGTGCCTCAGTGAAGGACTTGGGAGCTGCACTTGTTTACAACCCTCAATTCCCCTGGGAAGAAGCAGTTTAACTAAAATCAGAAGCTATCTGCATGTGGTATTTACATGCTCTAATTTGCTGTTTTGAAACTCAGCGTCTTCCACGTTGTTATTCTTTCAATAAATCCATGTCTTCTTTTTTTTGCCTGGAATGTGAAGTCAGAGCGCACAGCAACACCTGTTTGGTGTTTACAAAAACTCTTCTAAAATCTGAGGGAGATCAAGACACTTTTTTTTAAAAACAAGAATTCCCTCTGCAGATCATTTACTTTATGCAGCATACTTAATCTGACCCCACATTTCCAGAATATCAGTTGATTCACTCTTCGTGCAGTCATTATTAAGGCAGGTTCTGTACTTTTAACAGATTTTCCTTTGAAGCAAATATCCCTCTGAAGGAAAAAAAACATACTGATATGTTAAAGGCAAAGGCAAAATATGTGCATTCTGCCATGGCAATTGTTTGTCAAGCCCTTAATGCTGCAATATCAGAGCAAATCTTATGAAGGCATTTGGCATCTTCCACTGAATGGTGGCTCCTGTCACACCTGAACGTCCCCAGCAGGGTGAAACGTGTCACTGTCCAGCACCTGGGATGGCTGGGAGATGGACACCAAACCTGGACACGTCTGGTGGCCAAAATTCTGTGTCCTGTGCTGGACAGCACAGCCCAGCCCTCGTCCCACTCAGCTCTGACAATTCACAGAGTTTCACCTGGCACATGGCCTGACAATCAATGCCCAAACCACTGAAAACCAACGTTGAAAGGATCTGCAAGATAAGGAAAACAAAATCTATCTGTCCTGCAAGTGTTTTCCATAATCTTTATTATGTAACTTGGAGAAAATGCATTGCTTTTTCAAATATCCACTCAAGATATGCTGATGAAGCTCTCTCATGTGATTAATTCCTCTTTCTCCCCCTCATTTGTGTAATTCTATAGCACATATAACTCTAATGTCTACGTTACTCAGGTAAATAAAACCCAGACTAAAGGAGATAATAACTTTTGTCTTTTGTCCCTCCTTTGGAGAAGAGAGATCTGATTTTTCAAAAACTGCCACAGAGCTTCTCTTTTTTTTTTTTTTTTTTTGATTCCATTAATACATTTGCGTGGTGAGATCAAAGCAAATTAAATCTATGCAGTGTTTTTTCACTGCCAGGAGTTAGCATGTGCAATATTGACTTTTCATTATCATCTGATTAAAGTTTGCCTGCCTCTGTTAATAAACTGAAGGTTCATGGCTTATTGCTTTACACCTTTAAGAATATGGGCACATTTTCTAAATGAAAGAGCCTGCTTAATTTTCAATTCTTTTTATTTTCTTTTCCTTGTGATGGATCAGTTTTAGTCACTGAGGGAATTTCCTGTACACCTTAGCAAAGATTTGTGTCTGCATGTGTACATACAAACAAGGGTGCACTTCAATGAGTAAACATCTGTAAAAGCTACTAACACTCAAAAGCTTTGAATAAAGCTTGGGATCAAGCAAAAGGTGATCAGAAAAGGATATTTCCTGATGATCTCTCTTGAAAATTCAAACTAGCATCCCATAAAAAAAAAAAATGAAGCATTCTTCTGCCTCTTTAATAGCAGTCTGCTATTCTTGAAAACAACCAACATAGTTGATGTCTGAAGCAATAAAAGCTCAGCTTCCTGCCCTGTAATTATTACTAGATGTAATTATGAACAACTCATTCATCACTATAAAAGCACAACTTGAGGCTCCCAGAGAAAACAGGCATGGAAGGGATTTGTTTTCAGGCAGCTCTCTTGGTCGAGCTGTAATTTACCAGCACCACTGACAAACAAGTTTAGTAAGCCGATGTAAAGAAGGCAGGGCCACATCCATGTTTAATATCATCTGGGGATCCTCCACTACTCCATTCATAACGCTAGAAAAACGTGCCTCAAAGCAATAAGCAAGGACTGGAGGGTGAACATGACATAACCACAACCATCCCAGCTCCCCAAAGTTTGCTCGCTTAACCCTGGAACACCCGGAGCCTGCCTGAGCACACCAGGATTATTTATAGGTGGGGGGAAATAAACACAAATATCAGACGAGGCTCTGAGCTCTCCTTGCAAAGTTAGCACTCCAGGAAAGCTCGGCGATGCGCTGGGTTTCAGAAGATGGCTGTGGCGTGTGCCACTTTCTCACCAGCGTGAGGAAACACCTGCAGCCAGCCCCAAATCCTACAGCCAGCCCCAAATCCTACAGCCACCCAAACTTCCCCAGACCAGCCCGACACCCGCTGCGCCGCTCCCGCTCAGCGAGCAAGGCGCCGGGGCACGCCAGGAGCGGCTTGGAACACATTTCAGACGAGATCAGCGATTCAGATGAGGCAACAGGAGGTGTGTGGGTAAGAGAGCCGATCTCCATCCCCGCCGAACAACCACGGCGTCCTTCCCTCGCCGCTTATGTAAGCACGGGAGCGTTTAACCACTCGCCGCTCTGACACACGCGTGTCAAACAGATCAGCTCCGGGCAGGATCAGCTGGGGCCGGCAGGGCGGGGGGGGGCTGGCAGGAATTTGGCACTTTCAGGCGCTGGCAGTGGGGAGGGAATCCCACCAGAGCAATCCGAGCCCCAGGGCAGCCGGGCAGGACCCGGCTGGGACGGTGTGCCACCACTCCCATCTCCGGCCTCCCATCACCTGCCCGGCAGGGACCCCTCCCACTCCCGTGGGATGTCGCAGGCTGCAAACAGGGCTCACCCTGCCACCTGCCCCGCTGCCACACGCGTCCCCAAGGGGACTGAGAGCCTGCTTTCCCCCGCGAGCATCGCTGGGAGAGGCGGCAGCCCCGCAGGGAAGGGCTCAGTGACTCCTCTGAGTGCCCCTGTGCTGCTTTTTGGGACTTTGGCCGCTCCGTGCCGAGTTGGCTGAGACGTGCACAGCTGCGCGGCAGCAGTGCTGGCACCGAGACGGCCGAACACCTGCTCTGAGAGACGCTGCTCTGAGAGACGCTTCTCTGCGGGCACCGCACTGAAATCCGGCGTGCTGTCACTGGGGGTGCAAGCAGGAGAGCCGGGGAGGAACGAGGAGTCACCAGCGAGGAGGACTCACGAACCACCGCGCTTGGCGAGCGCCCGGCAGCCACGGGAGCTCCTGGCGG
>WEZZ01021226.1:105352-173121 GCA_013400585.1 Chloropsis cyanopogon
ATCCCGCGGGCAGCGCAGCGCTCGCTGGGCCGGGCCGGGCCGGGCCGGGCCGCGGGGTGATTTGGGGCTGCCCCGTGGTTTCTCGATAGTTTCCGCCTTTTCCATTCTTGGAGCGAAAATCTTGGAAAGCGGCGGGGCCGGGCGAGCGCGGCCGCCGGAGCCCGTAACTTCACTCTGGAGCTGCGGCGAAAAAATTAAAGCAAAAGGCAGCAGAGAAACCTAAGAGAAACACCAGAAACTGTCACTTTTAACCCGATATTGACGAGTCGCAGGTCTCACCCCGGGGATCCCAAACCCCGCGTGTCCTTGGGTGCCCACAGACCACCCCTGCGGGGGTTCTGCCGTGTGCCGGGGCCGCAGGTGGGACCAGTTGCAGATCCAAACTGGATCTGCAGCACCAGGCACCGGGGAGAGGGCGGCTCGCACATGCCGGAATGAAAATCTCCGGGATGGCAGCGGGTGCGCTCCCAGCCCGGGTGCGAGGATGGGAGCTGGTTCCTGCACAGCGGCACCTGCACACCTTCCTCACAGCAAATAAACTTCGGCCAGGGAGCTGGCGCCCAGAATTGTTTTACATAAAACATACCAATATGGAAATTTCTGCCAGCTAAAGCACGCTGCACCTTTAATTTAGCGAGTTAAACTTCCTCTTAGGGTTCTCTCAGGAAAAGTCTTGGAACTCGTTCATTTGAAAACGTATTTTGCATATGTGGCTTTCGCTCTCTTTCGCACTTTACTGCATCTCATGAGTGGAAAACAAAAAGGAATAAAAATGTGAGGTTACAACATTCAGCATTGCTGTATAATGCCCAGAATGAGTTAGAAAATATTTCCTGTGCGATCTGTGTCAGCACCTGTGGTTTTGCGTGTTACCTGCAGGAACTACGGGCCCATGCGGAGTTGCAAGGCTCTCATCTTGTCAACAGACAATTTTGTGTGAGGAAAAACACAAACAGATACACAAACCCTGCTGGAGCTGGCTTCGTTTGCCTCGAGCCTAGCACATCATGGCCAGGGAAGGCTTTGGGCCGGGCTTGAACAGGCCTGGCCGGCTGGAATGTGTGACAGGACCCGTGCCCATCCAGCCCAGGCACTCTCCTGCCCCTGTCCCTGCCGCCTTGCCCAGGTTCCTCCCAGCCAGTGCTGAGTCAGTGCATCAGTTCCATGTATAAAATTCCATGGAACGCCGAATTCCCTCGGTGGAAGCAACAGGCAAGGCAGCCGAAGCAGGGAGAGCAGCAAACTGCCACTCAGAGGAGGATTCAGACATCTGACACTCAGAGAGGAGCTGGAGCTTTCCAGAGCCAGCACGTCGTACATCACGATGAAATCCTACAGCAAGAGCCCATCTTTGCCAAGATAAAGTTGCAGCTTTTGTCCCAGCTTACGTAATTTGTGCTTTAATAAAGCTTTTGCATAAATCACGAATGATCACACATCATCTGTTCCACCAGGTCACCTGAGACACACAGAAAAAAATAAATGACAGGAGTTAAATTTTATTTATAAAGATAGAAAGAAAGAGAGGGTTTTCTTTGACAACATCATTCTCTCCTAGACATGCAGGCATTTTTCCTAAGCTGAAAACGTTTACTATGTCATTGCACAGCCATCTATAGGAACTAAAAGGAGTCTAATATTCCTGGTCCAAACAGGAAATCCAAACAGTGAATGCTGTTTGTGTAACCATCAGTTCATCCTTTATTGTTCAAGTATGATTTAGTTCCTTCCATGATATTATCTTTATTACTTACCACCGATCATTCTTATACAAGGACAACCTATTTTTTCTTGCTTTAAATGTCTACAACGTATATATGAATGTATATACTATCTAATATGTTTAAATGTATCTATATGGGATTATTTTTTAAAATCCTTCATTATCAACATTAAAGAAGGGCTTGTTTGTGCTTTTGAAAAAAGGAATTCTAGGCCAAATTCATATGTATGAACACGATCGAGTTATATGTGCAAACAGATGTAAAGGAATCCGTGGATGTAATTTATTCCATAGGGCTCTGAGGAAAAGAACATACAGATAAGCACACTGTTTTACTTTGTTTTATACCCTAATCTTCATTTTATTGTATTTTAATTCTGGAAGATTCACTTTTAAAAATGCATTCCCAAGTGTTGCCAGGATGGGCTCCGAGGACCTTGCTGTAGAACTACAGTGGAAAGTTGTGGTCCTGTATCAGCAGAGATAATTTGACCCAATTAGCCTACATTTAACCTGAAATTTCCTTTGGGAACCAGCCCAGTGCAAGGTGTTCAAAGATGTCACAAACAGGGAAATACATAGTGTTGTGTCCCACAGCAGTGGAATTGCTGAATCTCGTACCCAGAAGTGACCCTGGGAATATGGGGGGCAGGGCAGTGAGTTGTCAATCCTCTGGGGGACCAAAAAAAAAAAAATCTAGAAAATCTAGTTTAGAAATCATGTAAAATTTAGGCCTCTATTCCGAAAAACACTTTGGAAAAAAGTACTGTTAATGTAAAGGTAATAAAAACTGACTAAAGCAATGGAGGAAAAATTGTTCAGCTACTGTTTTAATGTCTGGTTTTGTATGTACGTGCCCTATGTTTTTATATGTTTATTTGTCACTAAATCACTATTTGCGTTTTCATGTCAAGGTAACATATCAAATACAAAAGAATTTAGTAAATGAGGAACTGCTGCAATAACTTATGGGGAAAAAACCCATTTTCACTGAGAATGCACCTCTGTGTCTCCTCCTGCAGATTGTTTGAGAAGCAGAGCTGGACCAGTCTCTTCTCTGTGATTTTACTCACTTTTGCTGATCTGTTTACTCTTCAAGGCACAGAGTATAACTTGGCTATTTGAAAGGTATTTGTAACATTCAGCTAAGATTCAGTTATCTGATGAAACAGAAAAATTTTGAAATACCCCCTGCCATTCTAAGCCCTGAATATCTTGCAAACAACTTTGGGTTTAATACAGCTGATGACGTCGTTTGAGATTTACTATTCCTGTTTTTTGGAGACATTTTTTGGGGGGAATTTTCTTGTTAAATCAATTTTGAGTCGCTGTGTACACCACAGTGGTAACTCGTTCCTCGTGGATTGACTTGTGGCTGCTCAGTGGTGTGAGAGGGGTGGTGACACAGGTGTCCATGAGATTCCCTCCTTCAGGAATTCTCCTCAGAAGGCAGACAACTGCACGTCACCTGTTATGCAGGTGAAGATATCATCATCATCATCATCCTCATCATCATTTTTTATGATCATGCCTTAACCTCTTAGTGCAAAACGTTGCAAAACCACAGGAAAACCATCCAAGCCAGTAGCCACTTAGTCTAAGCACAGGAGCAGATCCCTAGAGGCAAAAAAAGAAGTACAGGGACTACGTGCTGCCCTTTGTGACAGGCAGCATCTCCAGGACACAGCTGGCATATTTGCTGCTGGTATTTTGGGAGAAGAATAGCTAAATAAGGTTATAGAGCAACTTACTGAAAGAAACAGTTTGGTGTGTCTGCAGAGGTCATTGGTGAGTTCTTGCCTGTGGTCAAGGACAGCATGAGAAAATACAAAAGGACTGTTGAAAAGAAATGAGAAAAAATAAACGCTGGAATCAAGGGACTCAATTAAACTGGAGAAATACCACTAGAGTAAGGCAGGAGGCAAAGGCAAGTGGGCTGAGGGAGAATTCAGCCTGGCTGTCAGAGTGATGGTAATGAGAGCATGGTGGGCAAAGAGCAGGATCTGTGTGAGCTGGGGGGCTGGAGGGGACAGAACCAGGGCAGGGCAGGGGGGAGCTGGGGCCAGGTGGGCAGGGAACCGTGGAGAAAACAAAGTAGGAACAGCATCAGAGTCCTGGATGCTTGGTGTGGCTGGACCAGGGGTGAAAAAGAGCTGGAAAACACCCTCTGAGATGCTGGGGGTGAGAGCAGGACTCTGGGACAGGATGAGAAGAGGCCAACACACGGGCAAAGTGAGGAGGTGGGTGGGCAACAAATGGGAGAGAAAGAGGAGGGTGGTGTAGGGTCAGTGCAGCACAGTGCATGAAGTGGAAGGATTAGGTCGAGGGTAAAGCTGGGAAAGAAAAGTGGCATTTGACATGTGGAAATGTCCACTTTTGCTGATAGTCCAAATCAGCACTAAAACCACGTGGGGAAGAAAAGACAGCAGCTTTTCTCCTTAAGCCTGTTTTCAGCTGGTTCCTTTTCAGCAAAGGTTTGCCAGCTGGGATTAAAAGGGAAGAGCCAGGATTCAGCTTGTTGACCAGACATGTTAATTAAAAGTTCCAGGACTATTTTATTTAATACAGATGCAACAAGCATTAGCTTTGCAAATGCAAAATATGGTGACAGCAACGCTACAAAACTTTATTCACATGACTAAAATTTTCATATGGAGACACACACTCACTTGTTGGAAATATGACTGCCAGAGCTGAGCCCTGACTTTGAAAGTTAGCAGAGATTTCTCCCTTTTCCCCTGCTCTGGGAGCTGTGTAATGAGAATTTCACAGACCCTGTGATTCGTGTGGTGTCCTTAAGAAGGGTATTGTCCTACAGCTCACAAATTGCTAAAGCATGAAACTGTCTCGACGTTCTGGGGAGATATCTCAAATTAGTGCTCTCCGTGTTCCAGAGGCTTTGGCGTGTCCCAACACAGATTTCATAATGTTCTCCAAATGTGAGCTGGGAGAGGCAGTGTGATGGCTGAGCTCCTGAGAGCAGGGGGATCAGCAGACACTGGGCTGTGATTGCTCTCCGTTTCAGAAAGCCCTTGGTAACTGGGAAAACGACTTCAGAATTAAAACGACACAGTAGGATAAAATTTCCTTTCTTTCTTGTTTTTTTTTTCTTTCTTGTTCCATGAGAACCGAGTATAAATGCAAATCACTCTTTGCTTATTCTGTCAAGATACTCTCACATATTGGCATGGAAATAGGAAAAATGTGTAAAATATTAAAGCACTCTCATTTCTTGGGAAAAAGTAAGCCCCACAGATTGGAGGAAAGATAGAAGAGAGTGCAGCGGGTGCCATCTGGAATAAGTAAGTAACCCTAGGAAGAAATGGTGATGTTTACAAGGCCTGATGCTGATACAGAGAATTCTCTCCATCTGGCATGAAGCCTGCAAATAATCTGCCACAGGGGTGCATAATTCAATAGAAACAGGTTTGATAATCTACAAGTTGCGTTCCCCGTGGAAACCTTGAAAGAGACATTTAATGTCTGGTGCAGCTGAGCAGCTTCTCCCTGGAGGGCAGGCAGACCCACAGACCATAAAAATGGGGTTTATGGCAAATGGGAGACACTGTTCTCCTGCCAGAAATCAAATATTGCAGGGCACCCACAGCCTCTCGGGGTGCTGTGAAAATCCTGAGACAACGCCTTCATAGGAGAACATTGCTTTTATTTTTGATACGGTTGCAATACACTGAAAATCATGATAATGAATCTGTTCGAATGCAGCTGGGACTATACAAATGCCTGGAGAAGATGTGTGTAACAGCAGAAAAAAAATAATCTTAAAAGGCTGTAGGCAGAGCAGCCCTGACAACAGTGATCTGAGCCAATGTTTTCACCCCTCACATGCAATCAAAGATACACCAAACAACATCTTGTTAAACAAGAGCAAGGAAATTGAGCTCAACATCAGCCCCTGTTTATTTTGGGGATTTCTGGGCACGTGGGAAGCGCATAGCAGGTGCTCTGTAATTACTGACCCACTGTTGATAACGTACATTCTTCCTGGTCCATATTTATGTTGTTCACATTCTCAGCTGAGAAGTTTTGTAGCTGCCTGGGAGGTGTGGGTTGTAATTTTCTGTGAGGGGGGAAAAAAATGAAGAGGAAAAAAGTGAAAAAATAGCTCAGAGAAACATAACTTAAAAAAATGAAATCAACAATATCCATCTGTAATTGTATCAACAACTGACATAAAATTTCTGACTTCATCATTAATTGTAGAAAGCTTTCCTGGGGATAAGTATATTAATTGCATTAAATCAAATTTATGCATATTGAAACAGAAACATATTTTAAACAGAATACAAAACTGAACATTTATTGTACTTGTGACAAAGCCACTACTGCAACATGCTAAAATGAGCAAAGGCTTAAATCCACATCAAGGTACACTTGGTCCTTTTAATGCAGAAATAGAGTTTATTTCACAAATAGGGTCCCCTTGGATGCATAGTAAGAACACAAAATTAAAATAATTTGACCAGAAAATTAAAAAAAAAAAAATTGTGTTCACCCCTTTATTATTATGTTTGTTTTTAATTCTTGGGTCACTTGTATTGTTTCAAATGTTAACACAACCCTTTTGTTACACACTGGTGGTTGCAAGGGGTGCTGAAAATGGTATTTATTCCAATTTGCTATCCTATTCGATTGCATCAATAATAAACTTAGATTGTCAATATTCAAGGATTTTGAGTGAGATTATTCCTTGTTTGAGTGGTGCTTTTTTTCCCCCCAAAGAAAAAGGCAACATGAAAATACTTCTCTTGTTCACCTCTACTCTATTTCTTGTTCTGGTGTTTAATGGCTTTGGGGAAATAATTTTATATTTCTGACACATGTAGATACACAGATCAGACACAGCTATTGCATAGTAGTTTTGTCAGATATTAAGAAAGGCTAATTAGATGATGCCCTTAGAGTATTCTTCAAGAAGAGTAAAAAAATACCTGGAAGTAACACATCCTATAGGCACGGGAGCCCACAGCACAGGAAAAGCAGGGATGTGCAGAAACCTCTAAAAAAAGTTCTCCAATACTGTGGGGAAGAAATGGATGAGGGTAATTGTATTTTTCAACAATTTTCCCCATTCTGGTGGAGAATACATCCTGGGAAGCTCTCCATGGCATCTGCAGTGCTGGAGAACATGTATCCGAAAATAACATTCCTCAACAACTTCTGATAGAAATCTCTCATATCTGTGTATTTTACACAATTCCTTGATACAGATTATAGTCATCCTCATGAGCTGCTGATTTCCTTTTGCTTTTGGCATGCTCCTTTGGGGTGAGAGGGCATTTTTGGACTGTTCTCAGTTACTCATGGAATTCCTGTGAATGAATAATCTTGTGCCTGCCCCAGCCAGGACAGGGTTTGTCCCTGTGTCCCTGTTCCTGGTGACAGCCAGGCTGATCCGGGCAGGGGAAGGAGAGGGGGCATCCTGGGCACACACAGGGCTGCTGGAATGGTTTTGCTCACAGGTTTGTCCCGCTGTTTTTCTCACAGGAGTCTCCCGGGGCACCCGGAGCAGCAGGCAGGGTCTGGGGTCTGGGCAGGACAGACCTCGGGGTTATTCCTCACGATCCCCCCGATGCTTGGACCTTGGGCTTAGAATTGAAAGGTACACATGGTTAGAGGGGAAAAAGGGATTTTATTTTGATTTATTGAGGTTTTTCAGGTAGAGGTGTCTCTGCAGCAATGCCTCCGCTGGGTCGACGTACAGAACTCGGTTTCCCGATCTTCTTCATATTATATCACAGATCTTGGATATTAGCATATCCATCACAGGTCCTTCAATGGGAGGCTGAGAGAAGTCTTCTCATAGGGAACACTCCCCTCCCCACCCCGGGGTAGGTCTCCCTTAGTTTACAGAATATGTTTTAGAGAGGACCTTGGGCCTTGGGCCCTGACGCCTAAACTTATGAAAAGCTGAGATGTTCAGTCTCTGGACTTAAATTGGTTATCAAACTAGAAACTTATAAGAATGTGGGCTAAAAGTTCTTAGGATACTTGAGGTTATACAAAGGTATATGTGAAAAGGGGGATATGAAAGAAAGATATGAAAAGCAAAAATCCATCAGGCATCACCCCCAACATAAAGAGATTCCAATCTCTTCTCAGGAAAGCTTTTAAAACGCTCTGAGTGAGGGGAGAGAGAGGCAGGTGGAGTTATTCGTGGCACACAGAGATTTATGCCCTCCAGTCACCGGTTCACGTTCAGCACAAGGCAGTAATTAGGAGAAACCCCACTCTGACTTTTGGAATTTCCACTGGAGTAAATGACTGGTCATTTATCTCAGTTTGGTTACCTGGTGAGCATGTCAAAATGCACAGCATCTTGCCCTGGCCCAGGGCTCAGAAAATGGGGAGAAACAGCCCCTGGGGAATCCTCCAGGTAGTGACCTCCGTGTGCTTTGGGGAAATAATTCTGAATTTCTGACACAGCCAGGCTTCTCCCTGTGCTTTTGGCATCTCCTTGTCCCCGTGCCAGCCCCCCGGGGCAGTGACAGCACTTTAGCAGTCACAAAATGTCAATCCTAAAAGCAAAACATCCCAAGCATCTTCCTGCTGGTTTGAAATGAATCCTGTGAGATTAATCCTAGCTACATATGTGCAAGAGCTTTAGGCACCTCTCACAGCTGGACTAATTTTATCATGTTGCCTGTTCATCCACTGCTGCAGGAATGTTTTATACCTGTGATAAATGATTGACTCACATCTGGATTTGTCACATAACATACAGATAGTTAGAGATGAAGGTTTTATTGTTTCCAGTGTTTTTTAAAGGTTTTTTTTGTTCTGTGCAGCCCATCCTTTCTTTTTAACAGCTAAAAGATCTTAATTGCCTAAAATTAGAGCCATCAGACATGACTAAAACTGAGTATTATATAGAAATGGCTATGAAATATAGATGAAATATATATAATTTATATAAAAACTATTGTTCTGGTTTCATTTCTCTGCACCATTTCTATGCTCTGTTGTCTTGGACTATTATTGCTCCAACTTGAGCTGAGCTCTGAGCTGTACCTTGTCAGCCTAGCAGGGATGTACCCTATGAATTATATAAGTCTATTAACATATATGCATCAGAATAGCTGTTAAAATTAGAAGTACAAGCACAACTGAGGAACAGTCAAGAAAAGGAGTTGGGTAAAGAAGTTCAGTAGAAAAGGCTGAAACAAAATTATGCTACTTTCATTTGGATTTCTCAGTAATATTCACTCTTGCCGTTCTCTCTGCTGCTTTCTTCCCACATGGAGCAAGACACTTTGTAAAGAAAACAATCAGGAAAATAAAATCTCAAAGTGCTTGTTAATTCTGCTACTGATAAAACACGCTTTTCTCAGCTCATCTTCTTAATTAATCTAGCAAAAGTACAGCTATGCACAGGTTTCCTGCAGTGCTCCTCTACCCAGATTAAAAAAAAAAAAAAAAACTAAGAGCAGAAATATGAATCTATTTGCATTACAAACAAGAGTTTATTCCCCAAACACATTTTTCAGTACAATCAATTATATTGGAAGTTTAGGCCAAACACAGCTTGTGGTAAAAACAATCATACACTCAAAATAAAAACTACTTAGGAAGAAATAATTACAGCAGCGTGTCTGTGGTGTCACCCAGCAGCCGCGCCTGTCACACCCCCCCCCAAGGGGAATCGGGCAGGGTGTGGTGGCACCTGGGCACAGGTGTGGGCACAGCCTTGGCCACACGCCAAGCTCTCAGTGCTCCCCTTGTCCTTGAGGCACCAAATCCATCAGGAAAAAGAGACACCCCAAAAACCAGACACCTCAAAACACAGATACCCCAAAAACCAGACACCCCAAAACACAGATACGCCAAAAAACAGATACCCCAATAAACCAGACACCCCAATAAACAGACACCCCAATAAACAGACCCCCAACATCTCTGCCTCACATTCCTCGCCTGGGGTGAAGCTGGTGCTGAAAAGGTTCAGGCAGCAGTTTTCTCATTTAGGTAGAGACATAAGACATACAACAACGAATTCATGTCCTACAAACACCAACACCCTCTGTTCCTCTGGTCCTTAAGCAGATCCAAGTGGTATTTTCTCTTGTGACCGCAAAAAAAAAAAAAAAAAAAAAACACACACCCTCGACCCTTTCCAGAAGGAACACTCCCACTGGGGCCATCCNACACCCTCTGTTCCTCTGGTCCTTAAGCAGATCCAAGTGGTATTTTCTCTTGTGACCGCAAAAAAAAAAAAAAAAAAGTCACACCCTCGAGCCTTTGCAGAAGGAACACTGCACATGGTGCCATCCTGTATGAACCAGTCCTGTGCGTGTGAAATCCCAAACTAACTGGAAACACGCTTGAAGGACCAGAGGAGCTCACCCCTCCTTCCTGTGCAGGCTCAGCAGAGGCAGCAGCAGCCTCTCTGCAGGCTCGGGGCTCTCCAAGGCTTTGGATTTTCCTTGATTTTCCTCCCCGGGTGCTCCACACCTGTTACAAAATCATCCCCAATTGGTATTGGGGACAGCAAAGAATGTAACAAATACAGACTCCATCATTCAGCAGCCATGACAGGCAAAAACCTCTTTATTTATAGATATTTTCTTTTTCCTAGTTCACTACAGGTGGACCTCATTGGTCATTTACTTAATCCATTTCACATGATTGGCCAATTAACACTTTACTATAAACATCATGTAGCACACATTAGTATGATTACAGCTGCAGATTGTTGGAATTCTTCAACTCTCTAGTGTCTCCTAGGCTGAGCCGTGGGAAATCTTACCTAACTTTCTCCTTGTCTGACCTGACTGTGCATCCACACACACCATCTCTGCAAGATCAGCCCTCCTCACCTCTGGATTTCCCTTAGCACACAGCTGGGGCTCTGTTTGCTCAGCCCTGCCCAGCACCAGCTGCTCCGTGCCTTTCCCCCTTCAGCCCTTTCCTCTGGGATCTCGCCCTGCTGAGGTTTTACCTCAGATGCTTCTACAGAGGGATTTGGCCATAAACCATGTGTCCTGGATTGCAAAATAAGGATGTATTCTATTTCAATCTGTTGAGGGTGGTGCAGTCTATCTTCTGTTAATTGAGCAGATTGCTTATCTCTTCCACAAACCAATCCCCACTCTGGGAATATCTTCTCTTAATGGGCCATTGAGAAAAGCTCCACCCGGGGGGAGGAGCCAAGCATTTCAGACTGGCTATAGTCTGAGCTTTTGGGACACCAAACCAGTCTTCTTCACTGGATTCCCAGAGGAGCAGCCTTTTCTCTGCTGGATTCCCAGAGGAAGACCAGGCCCATCCACACCACCACTGGACCTTCAGAGGAAAACTGTTGGGATTCATTTTTTACCACTACAGAAAACTACATTTTTCTCCGGGATCCCTGCTCCAACAGAACCACATCTGTCACTGCAGGAGGAGCAGCCACCATTCAATAGGGACTGCTGCCACCACCCTGACCCACAGGGTGTCAGGTTGTATTCTGACTCTGTCAGTTTTTCTTTTGTACTATTACATTTGGTTCTGTTTTTTGTTTGTTTTACTAGTAAATAACAGTTATTCCTATTCCCGTATTTTTCCTTGAGAGCCCCTTAATTTCAGAATTATAATACTTTGGAGGGAGGGGGTTTACCTTTTCCATTTCAAGGAAGCATCCTGCCTTCCTCAGCAGATACCTGTCTGCTCAAACCAAGACAGATTTTGGCGCCCAACATGAGGCTCAAACCCACAAGCCTGGGATTAAGAGTCTCATGCTGTGACTGAGCTATCAAACCAAGACATGATGGTGGGGAGGGGACACCTGACAAGGCCACAGTAGGATCTCTGGGTTCTTGGGAGCCAGAGTGCTATTGGAACCTTCCCATATTTAGTCAAGTTTACAGTTTTCCTTCACCGTTGGTCAAGACCTTTTTCTTATAAGGTCATGATCTGAGTTCACCCTTCTGAATGGGTCTGTGTCCCTCTACCTGGCTGTGCTTGCCCTGACCCCCCAGGGTCTTTAGAATCTGGCTTTTGTACTTGGACCACATTTGTTATTTTTGCTATTGTGAAAAGCACGTTCACTCTCTGTGATAACTTAAACAGTTTGATAAAGAACAGTAGGAGACAAATACCATAAAGCAAAAGTTATTAGGGCTGGGTCCATCTTGGCACTCAGCCATGAGCACACTGTTATCTTTGGGGATACCCCTTAAACATCTTTTAATTACATCAGCCTGTTGCATATTCATAGACCCTTATGCATTGTAAACTTCTCTCCAAACTAGTTTACATGTTCCAAGGATTGTTTAGCAATTCTCCTCCTTGGATCTGCCTTTTTAGAGCATGTGTATTCCTTGGGTGTGGTTTTAGTCCTTTTTTATCCTCTCCAGTTTTTGGGCTTGGTCCTCACTGCCCTCAGAGGGTGAGTGCTGATAGTTGGCACATCTGCAGCAGGTGTCCTCAACCTGTGTCCGTGGGATGTCATCCCATCCCAGCAGCCATTTTAACACAAGAATACTTAAATCAGCTATCCCACTGCTATGCCTAAGCTTAATTAACAACAGGAATAAAAACTACATCTTTATAACAAACTTGCTTTAACACCACCCATATAAAATCCATTTCAATATTTGTGAAAAGCCAATATTATTAATGCATCTATAACAGCTGTAAAGTTTTTATTTTCTGGCTAGTTCCATTGTTCCTGTCCCTCTTATTTATCCAGCTCCTCCCAGCTAAGCTAAAGCAGGGTTCCACAGTGGGCTCCAAAGCCCATATTTCCTGTGCCTTCCTCCCTCTGGGTTAAACCCCACAGCAGCCCTGGCTCTCAGCTCAGGTCCAGCAAAGCTCAGCTCAAGCTGATGGTTGATGAGGAGCTCTGGGTCTTCACCCTGCAAGCTGCCACTCCAACCAGGTGACAGCACAAGCTGTTGCTGGAGCATTCAGATTGGAGCAAAGCCTCCCAAAATCTCATTTGCAGTCAGTGGGATCCCTGCCCACAGGCAGGAGGTTGGAAATAGATGGCCTTTCAGGTCCCTTCCAACCCAAACCGTTCTGTGATGCCATGATTCAGTTTTGGGGACATGAGATCGTTCCTGAAGGGACACAAATGCATTTCATGAAACTAAACCTTCCTTGCATCAAGTGCCAACAAAGCATCACTGCCAAATATCTGTTTTAAAAACCTTAGTGAATCCAGCTCACAAGACATACATCAGACTCCTATTTTCCAGGAGAAATTCAGCATTTCTGTAACACCATTTTAGTGCTTATTTCTCATGTAGGAATAGTCAAATCACAGTCGGAGTGAGAGGGTGTTTATATATGACCTTTTTTTGCCAATAATAATAAAGGTGAGTTTGAACAGCAAGAAAAATCACTTTACAGCTGTTCTCGATAATGTTTCTTACTTCAGAAACCGTATTTATTTATTAATTGATTAAAATGCCTTCCTAAACAATGGCCAATGCATCCTACGTACAACTTGATAAATAGATGCAGAAGAAAAAATTAAACTTATTTTTGTTCATCTGGTTACCTGCCTGAGAAGGGAAGAGGAAAAAGGAAAGGGACCTCAGGCACTGAAGAGCTGGAGGATGATGCCAGAATGGTTTGTGCCACCTTTTCCCCAGCAGGTTTCTGGCAGCAGAGGGGAGATGGACACGGGGAGGGGATGTGAAATGATCCCAAATCACGAGTTCAGGGAGCTGGAGGGGTGGGTCTGTCTGCTCCTTGCAGCCCAGCAGTGCTGCAGGGACACTCCTGACAGCTGGAAACTCCATGGGAAAAGCAGCCAGGCTCTCCAAGAGCTCCTCTTCCTCATTCCTTGTGGGGAATTCCCTAAACACATCAGCAAGTTTTGGGTAGCTGGTCTAGAAACCTGAGCAGTCCCTTGTGACTGGGCTCCTCCTGCAGCCCTGTCCCTCCAGCTGGCCCTGTGACACTTTTATGTGGGAGATGCTCGTGGAAATTGTGTTTTACCCAGTGAAAACTCTGCTCTCTGTCACTGTTGCTGTGCTGGGTTAGCCAGATGGGGAAAAAGGAAGAACCCTCATTATTGATGTGCTTTATTCATGAAATAAGAAAAGGCTTGGGCTGCTGTGCTAATTATTTCACACCACATGGACCCCAAGGAAACCAGCCAGGACTGAGGTCCCGGTGCCTCCAGAGCTCAGGGTACACTCTGTCCCCAGGCCACAACCTGCAATTTCAATTTGGGAAACTCTAAGGGAGGAAGTGTAGCTTGTACAACTTATCTGAACCTATTTCCCAACAATAACTATTGTTCACTCTAGCAGCTTGACATAATATAATTTGTTTTGTGAAAAATAAATACAATTTGCAGCCCGTAACTGTAGTGAGACATACTGTGATTTTATTAGCAACAGTAGATGGATTTTTTTCATTGTTTCTGAAAGAAATCAACATGATACTGTTTGCAGAACGCATTAAAAACTCATCTTGAAACCCCTGAGATGGTATTGCATTGGTTGGTTTCAGTTCTTAACAACTTTAGCTGAGTTATGAGAAGCTATGGCTTCCATATGCTGAAAAGATAAGTTCATAACCCTTTATTTTCTGTGAAGTACCACACACACACACACCGTGGTTCAGTAAAAGATTCTGCTTTCAAACCAGGAGAAACAAGGTTTATTTTCACTTGTGTCCTTTGTACTAAATCTCTGTGTCTTTTGTTGAAGTAATCCATCTCTGAATCTTCTGGGCAAGTCAAACAAGCTGATTTGTTAATTGAGAAAATGCCGTTTTGGTGTTTGAAAATCTGAGAAATAAAGTGATGCAAAAGTAAAAATCCAGAAAAGTGAAAAAAAAAAAAAATCAACATATATTCTTGCAGGAGAACTTGCACTGTGTTGTGAAAGTTTATTTTCATCTTTCGCCTGCTACAGGAATTTCCCTCCATGAGTGCTGCAGACTATTTACACTGAACTTAATCTCACCTACTTTTGTCCAGCTTCCAACCCTCCTTTCCCTTATTCAGTGTTTCCCTTATTACTGATTTTATCTGTGCCTTTGATTTACAAATACAGTTCTGCAGGAAACGCAGCATGCTTTTCAAAAATCACAACCCAGACCACTACCTTAAATCAATTTCCCCCTCTCCTGCAAAAAGTTCCACTCACACACTGGTAAAAATTACCCAAAACCAGAGAATTCCCCAGAACCACCCCGGACTCCTGCTCTTGCCGTGGAAGGTGTCCCTGCCCATGGAATGAGCTGATCTTCAAGGTCCTTTCAAGCCCAAACCATTCTGGGATTCTCAGCCTTGTTTTTTTGGGAAGGTGCTACTGGCATCAGCCTGGATTTTTACCTTCCAGGGGCTGATTTCACCTCAGCCTCCTCCCCGAGCCTGGGCAGGTGCTGGTGGTTCCTGCTCAGCCTGGAGCCGTTTTTCTCCATGAGCTTTTCCTGGTTTACTTTCCACAGCTGGTGATTAAGGGGTGGGGAGGTGAGAATTGATGCCACTAATATTGCCTTGAGAAGACGCTTTCTGCCGTGACCACTCCTCGAGCCCAGAACTGACTTCATTCCCCAAAATGCAAAAAAAAAAAAAAAAAAAAAAAAAAAAAAAAAAAAAAGTTTTTTTACGCTGGGGAGCAGAGACAGGCTTTATCTCATTCATACCTGTAACAGCATGAATAAGAGGCTCTCAAGATGGCTAAGAAAAAACAAATGATCCCTCTCATTATGCAAATTAGAAAGCAAATGAACAATCCCTTACCCTATGTGTAAACAATGGTACCTTTTTCTTCATGCAAAAGCCATGAGACGAGCAGTTTGTCATTGACTTCTCCCCAGCAGAGCTGTGCAGCAGCCTGGCTGCCCCCGAGGCAGTGTGAGAAACGCCGTTCACTTGTTTTAAAATTTTAGAAGTTTAATAGTAATGAGAATAGTAAAAAAATTAGGACAGTAAGAGACGATAAAAAGCAAAGAATTACGGACGTCCAGGTGTCTGGCATTCACCGCCAGGCACACCTTGCTAACAAAGGATTACCCCTTAAAAGCAATAGCCTATTGCATATGCGTATATCCCATTCATAATTCAAACATTCCTTTCAAATTGGGGTGTTTCTGTTCAGCTTTCCTCCCCATCTGTAAATCAGCTTTCTTGGTTCCTCCAAGTCTGAGCTTTCCCCATAACGAGGCAATAATTCTTCTCTGGGGATCTTGGTGTCTGTAGAGTTATCTCTATCCAGATGGGATGGTGTGAAGGATTTCTTAATTGTCTTTTCCAGTCTTTGAGTTAGTTACAAAACTCTTCCATCACATAGTAAAAACTGTATTTACCACAGTATTTAAAAGAGAATAATACAACATCACTTAAAAAAGATTAATACAGCATAACTTTCCAACATAACACATATAACATTCATTTTAATATTTGCGAAAAGCCAATCATAAAATATACATTTTTCACAGGCAGCACTCAGCATTCCCTGTGTCCTGCAGGGCTCAGGAATGCCCTGGTGGCAGAGCACTCACTGGGGAGCTCCCAGCTGGGGTGGTGATGAATTCTGACTCCCTGCAGCTCAATAATCCAGAGCAGGTGCCCAAGGTGCCACCAGGGATGTGTGCTGGTCATTCCAAACACTCCTGCTCATGCCAGGGGAGATGCTTCAGCAGGAGCAGAGAGGAACCTGCCCCTCCTCACACCCTCAGCATACAGCTGGCTTCCAGTCTCACTCCCTACAGGTTTTCCTCCACATTTTGTCCATTTTCATGCATTGCTATCAGCACGATAATTACTCAGCACAAAAATTACTTGCCACATAGCATGGACTCTTGTCAGAGCCCCTGCACCATAGGGAGGATCCTGGTCCAGCAGCAAGAGCAGCCTGAAGGAAGGATTTGGGAGTTCCCTGTGCAACCCCAGGGCCTCTGACTGTCACAGTCCTCAGAACTGACCAGAAATAACTTCCAAAAATGAGAGAAATGGCAGGATCTAAAGGCAGGGAGTAAAACCTGAAGTGGCTGCTAACATGCCACAAATCATGTTCCCCACCTGTGGCTGGTTTGGGGGAAGAAAAATCCTTTGGAGGCAGCTGTGGGGCATCTGGGCTGTCAGACTGTGCACATGGTGCTCTTGGACCTGCTGGCAGAGGAAGAGTTCACTGTGGGGAAGGGAGCTAAAAGGCAGGAAAGAGGCTGAGAGAGGAATTATTCATCCTGGGGAGGTTCCAGGGACATCTGAGAGCTCCCACCTGAGTGCCCAGAGGGGCTCCAGGAGAGCTGGAGAGGGACTGGGGACAAGGCCTGGAGGGACAGGACACAGGGAATGGCTCCCAGTGCCAGAGGACAGGGATGGATGGGATCTTGGGAATGAGGAATTGTTCCCTGGCAGGGTGGGGAGGCCCTGGGATGGAATTTCCCAGAGCAGCTGGGGCTGCCTCTGGATCCCTGGCAGTGCCCAAGGCCAGGCTGGAGCAGCCTGGGACAGTGGGAGGTGTCCCTGCCTTGGCAGGGGTGGCACTGGGTGGGATTTATGGCTCCTTCCAACCCAAACCCTGCTGGGACTTTGTGAGTGCAAGAGCAGCCACCCAAGGACCAAAGGGCATGTTTGGACATTTTCTCCTCCTGTGTCCTGCTCTGTGTGCAGAGGGCCTTTTTGCCTAGAGCGTGTGCTTTGGCACAGGAATCTTGTCCTGCTTTTTATCATTCAGCATTTGAGAAGTGATGATGAGAAATGGGCCAGGCAACAACCGTGTGGTGTAAGGTTTTCCTGCAAGCTGGCTCTCAGCTGGAGGCAGAGGCTGAGCCCTCTCCATGCACACCACGTGCTGCAGGAGCTGCCTGTGTGCTCAGCTTGAGGCACATCCCAGAACCCAAACACTGAACACCCCTGCTCTGCCGCCCTGGATCAGACCTGCCCTGGCTCTCTGGAGAGCTCAATGAGCAGCCAAGAGCAATCCCCAGAGCAGAATTTGGATTTCTGGTGGCAAACCCAGCTGAGGGCTGGGAGCAGTGGGCGATGCTGCTGCTTACAGCAGTGTTGAGATACTCATTCTGTGCACCTCAGAGAGATTTACCTTGACAAGACTGCACAAATATGAAACTGATGCCGATGCTATCCAAACAATGTCTGCTCCTAAAGGACGTGACTGACAGACTGTTGCCTCCTATTTGTGTGTGAGGTGAAGGTTTCTGCCAACAGTTCACTGCAGCAGCACATAAACAACCCTCAGATGAGGGCTGCATGTATTAGTTTTGTGTTTTCTACAAAGGTGGTAATGAATTGCCCTCTTGAAAGCATTTGCTTTGCACATAACATCAGATGGCCTTCCATTCAGAATTAAAAAAAAAAAAAAAAAAAAAAAAAAAATTTAAAAATCCTTGAACTACATTTTGTTTACAGCACAATATGAGTTCCTGGTGGATGTGGGGAAGGGAAATAAAAAGCCTTGGTAAGAATCAAAATAGACAAGCTGTCTCTCAGTGAGATTTGCTGTTGGTAGATTACTCTTGGGTAAGAGGCTCAGGTAGAATCAGCTACTGGAAGTTAAAACATCCAGGCTGATGCTAGCTGCATCTTCCCAAGTGAGGCTGAGGATCAGTCCCAGAAGAGTTTAGGCTGAGGGGACCCTAAAGCCCATCACCCCCTGCCATGGGCAGGGACACCTCCCACTGTCCCAGGCCGCTCCAAGCCCCACCCAGCCTGGCCTGGAACATTTCCAGGGATCCAATCCAACGGGAATTTTTACATGGCTGGCTTAGAAAGGATCTAACTCAGCCAGAACAATGCCTGTTCACAACGATCTCCCCTGGCAGGTGTGAGCCCCTCCAGGGCACGCACAGGTAACACAGGTATGGGTGTGTGTGGACAGCACACCAGACAAACCTCTGTTCCCTCTCAACAGAGCACACCTCAGGGAGGGTTTCTGACACCAGCCCATCCACCATGAGCAGAGCAGAGCTGAGCTGAGCTGAGCTGAGCCTCCCCCAGCCCTGGCCCTGCTCCCCTGCACTCTCCGCACAGCCCCATCCCCATGGCTGCTGGGGGTGACGTGCTGGGGTCCCCGACTGTGGCTGCTCAGAGCAGGGGGGCTCAGAGCCCTCCCCAGCCGCTCCTGGGGCTCACTGGGCTCCTCTCCCACCACCAGGCACAGGAGCAGCTCCGAGGGACAGCGAGGACACGGCCAGGACAGGCTCCAGGCCTGGGAGGGAGCTGTGGGGCAGCGGTGACGGGTGGTGTGGCCATGAGGGGAGGTTGTGATGCCTTGAGAGGGTACCTAGAACAGAGATAGACAGAGTTAGAGGAATAAAGTCAGTATTTATTAAAAGGCCTTCACAGGATACACCTTGGGCAGTGCAAGAGCCTGGCTGTGGCTACACCCGAGATGGACCCAAGATGGACTCTGAGTCATGAGTTCTCACACTTTTTTAAGTTCTGGTCCATTTCCATCTTTGGGGTTAATTGTCCAATTCCAGCTCCAGGTGATGCAGTCCCATTGTCTGTTTCCTATCCTCAATTCCCTGCTGTTTGCCCTTTTTTTGTTGTTTGCACTTTTTGGGCCCGGAGCTGCAGTGGTGTCCTTGGTTCTGGGGCTGGAAAAGGATTGTTCTGTCTGAGTGAGCTGTGAGGAGAACTGCTAACACTTTATATGAAATTCAGAGCTATATATCAATGCAATACCGAGTCTGGAAATAGGAAAGCTCAGACTGAAGGCATCAGCTGGTGTGACCACATCCCTCCCTTGCCCACAGAGCAGGGGCTGTCCCCCATGGCACCCTCAGAGAGGGGACAGGGTCAGAGCACTGAAAGGCTGGAAATGCCCAGCCCCTCTGTGAGACAGAGATCTCAGAGCTACAGCACCCAGTCCAGCTCTCATGGCTTGGGGTGGCACCAGCTGAAAATGTGTTACTGGTCATAAACTTGATTCTTCCCTCACTTCATTTAGGATCCCACTTACTTTTGGACAAACTCTTCCCATCTTACAAAACTGCACGTTCCAAATCACTGTAGAGGTCTGACTACCCACGTATGAATTTATTAGTGTAACAAGGAGTGGAGCTGAAGTGAGTCAAAGGCTTGTGCTGGGACACTCAAAAGGTGTGTGCACCATGTACAGCCCTTGGATGCTGAAAAAAGAACACAGTCAGGCAACAAAAAGTGCACTTTTCGGTGCAGTTCTGTCCATAACTTTTTTTCCAATAGGTTGTAAACCTTAATGCAAGCACTCGCAGGAGCACACTGTCTAGCTCATAGCCTGTGTGTGACAAAACCACTTTGGCACTGGTGCAGGACCAGGGCTGGCTCTTGCAAATAATTCATCTGCACTCCCTGTTGGGAGCATATAAACTCTTCTGACACTCCTGCCTCGTGCTGCCAGAAAAGGAAAGGTTGTATTGCCTCGGGTCCTGTCAGAAGCTCCATTTCCTCACTTGCAATCCCAGCCCAAATGCTGTGCCCAGCTCTTGCAGTGCCTGGCAGGGCAGCTGTCAGTGATGCAGGAAGAAAATGGTACAGGAGAGAAAAGGGAGGGTTTTAAATCCTTAATGGTGACCCTGGAGACCTGCTGAGCTCAGGGAAACTCACACATAGCACTGGGTACTTGCTGTGAACTTGTCTCAAAACTCTGGGGGCCTAAACCTGAGAAACCAAGAGAGACTGAGATTTGAAAATATGAAATAAGATTATTACTGCTTTATTGCAATATTGTGGTGATCAGCATTAAAAGATTGGTGTGCAAAGGTGGGAAAGAGTCAAAATGCTTCTCCTTGATGTTCTCTTTATAACAGTTCAAAAATACAGAAGACAGAAATTATTAAATGTGTAAATTACAAACAGCTGTACAGACGATGTCAGCTGAGATTTGGTGAAACACAAGGGAAATAAGTAACAGTGACATCTAACCTTGCTGAAGTCCCTGGGAACTTTTTAAGGGACATTGAAGATTCAGCTCCTGCTGTGAGCCAGGACAGGGCTGTGCCCACCCCGGGCAGGGGGCAGAATGCAGAACAAGCAGCACCACAGGGAATGTCCCAAAACACCTTCACACCAAAGCGTGGGGGATATAGAATCCAGAGCACTGCTGGAGCCTCCACTGAAGGAGAGGGATTCCCCTTAGTTGCAAGGAGCTGCTGTACAGGGGAAAGTTTACATTTATTTGCATTTTTATTTATATAAAGTTTAAGTTGAAATCCTTTAAATTACATGATCTAGGGCTTTTTTTTTTTTTTTAATTAATTTGTGTTGAGCATCCTCCTTCATCAGGAGGAAGAAAAAGGCAGTTGTAGATGAGATGGTTGTAGCCCACACCACTGGATGTGAAGAACAGAAAACAGAACATGTTTTAACAGTTACAAAGGGGAGGAAAGGTACATCCTAAAGATGTAGAATGTACATTCTACATGTACACCTACATTATACATGTAGGTGTACCTACTAAAGGTGTGGGTGGAGAATTTTGTCCTACTGCTGGGGAAAAGGGGGGAAGGAAAGCTGCCTGAAGGCTTGTGGGACAGACCAAAGGTATCATCAGCCACAGATCCCTTCTAAGCCTTAATTGCTCAACAAAAAAATGATGTGTCCAAAGGCTTACACAGATTTCGTTTGCAATTTAATTAACGGATTAGTGAAGTTTTCTTTTCCTATGCGGGAGCTATTAAGAGTAGGAACCTACCTCGAAGATCAGCTCATTTAACATAGCTACTTAATTGCATTAATAGAGCCTTTGCCTAGGCAAAGTACTGCAAATAGAGTATTTCAAGTCTTGCAGAAATACTTCTCAGTGAGGTGAGGTGAGCTCAGGGTGGGCACAGCCAAGGAGGACACGGAGCCAGAGAGCAGCCGTGGGGAGCAGGGTGGTCCCAGGGCCACTGTCCTGCCTGCAGTGTGACACCCCCAGCACGGAGAATGCTCTTGGGATGGCTGGCTCAGGGCATCTTGGTGTTCCGTACCTTGCATTATTAAAACTTTACTACTTTGACATCAGTTTGGGGGAGAAAAAAAAAAAAATCCAAATTACAAGCTGCATCACTTCCTGGCGATGCACTTTGTGGGTAGGCTGGCTCAAACCAGGACAAAAACGCTGTTTCAAGGCGTTCTCATTAATTACACCTCGCTCCCCCTCCTCCTGCTCGCTCGGGGGTCGGGGCTGTCCCAGCCCAGTGCAGAACAAACCGTGCCACTGTGCCCCAGCTGTGGCTTTGTCCCCAGAGCCTGCCCTGTCCCCAGCCCCTGGAACCACAGCAGAATAAACCCAGCTCCGAGGGCTCCCTAACAGGAGCTGCAAATGTGTGCTCACACCAGATTGGGAATGTTGGGAATGCCCCGAGAGCCGATTCCCACAGCATTCTGCAGAGAGCGAAATGCAAAGAGGAATAATTCCATATGTAGGCAGAGGGAAGAGCTCAGCACTCGACTGGAACTTTTATTTAGTGTTACGTAAGAGTGAGATAATTATATCTAGTAATCATCATGGCACACTCTTGAGTTTTAACTCACCCTAGATATTAAGATTATTATGATTCATAAAACCCAAGATTGATTTCTACTTCCTTATTGCTGATTATGCATTTGAAATCTGCTGTGTGTTGTATTTTCCAATCCCTACTTTCCTGAGAATCATCCTCCTTCCTACAGAACATTGCAAAGTTATAGAAACTGACTACTTAAAAAAATAAAAAGGCTAAAAATTCCATTAATATCGTAAATATTTTTTGTTATTGTTACTAGAAGCAGCTACAAGTATTTTAAATAAAAACAACCTTATTTTATAACACCTGAAAAAACACTTTTACTTACTCTCAAGGAAACATCTGGAAAAAGGGCAATAAAAAAATTTACAGATTCCTACCAAGTGCAAAAGAACATAAATATTTGAAAACTATAAACATCTTAAGTCTCTCTCTACAGCACTTATGGCTGAACCAGTCCAATTCCAGACAATACCTGACAGTGAACAGCCTGGCCTGCAAGGACCTGCATCTCAAATCAATGTGATTGTTTCAGAAAGTGCTGAAGATTCTTAGGAAGTTAAGAAAATATCCTTTGCTTTCTACTTATCCCTGAGTCTAGGCAGGGGAACAATCTGGAATGTAATTAAGAAAGTCACACTTTTCTTTGTGCAACACAATCCACCAAACCTTTATTTCCCTAAAAACCATGAATTTATATCAGAACTGCTACGATAGTTCTACTGAAATAATTAATTCAGCAGTATTTTAACACAGAATAGAAATATCTGGATAATTGAGTTTCAGATACCTGTCAATACCAAACATTAATTTCATTGCAGGAAATGTGCTTTTTGTTGTACCTGACTCAGCTGACATTTCAGTGATCCCTAAATTGATTAACAACACCTTGTAAACTTTTGTGTTAGCAAATTCATGTCACTTCTATAAATACCTCTGTAAAACACAAATCCTCTGGAGAATTCCCTCAGTGAAAGATGTTGTCTGGCAGCAGTAGAGGTAATTGCTCCTGGTAATGTATTTTGCTTTGCGCATTCGACAGTAACTTTTTAAAATAACCAAACAAATGAGACTTAAACATTCCTTTGTGAAGACATCCCAGGACTAGGATGAATTCTCACTATCACCAGGCACCACCTAGCACAGGCCACTCCTCTCTAACCTCAGATGATCAAACCTGTTGACTCAGCACACAGACAGAACCTTATTACTCTGATTTAAAAATGGGGCACATCTCCAAGATGATCCCACTACCAAAGCTGTACTTCACTTTTTTTTTTTTTAAGATGAGGATTAGTGTGCTGGGACTGAAAAGACAATAAAAGAATAATTAACAAAAAAGACAAGAGCAGCTTCTCAGCTCTCTTTGAGAAGGACTTCTGCTATGACAGAGGACCCCCAACTTATCCACAGCAGAAGGAATGAAGGCAAAAATCTCTTCCAAAGTAAGGCTTTTCCCTGTTTTCCAGTAAGTTTTTGTTTCTTTATGCCCCACTCACTCTCCTAAGGCTGAGAAGGGCCTGTCTGTCTAGATAATCTGCTGCACCACAAATGCTGCAGGCAAGCCCTGGGCTCCTGCTCTGCAGCAGCAGCAGAACAAACTGCAGACACAGCTGCACTGTCCCTGTACTGTCACAAATGTGCCCCAAAACCAGCAGCAGTTTGCACCCCCTCAGAGAGCACCCTCACAGCATCTCACCTGTTTGCTAGGAATTAAACAGCAGTGAGTAAAAACAGTGATTATCTGACATGTCTAGGAGAAGCCTCATGGGGACATTCTCCCAGCCTTATTCTCCACAGCACGAGCAGCCCAGCAGCACCAAACCCACTTCCCCAGGCTTAACTGCAGCTCTCCATTTCTTTCACTGCATCCAGGTGGTTTTTTCCTTCCTTGTCAGAGCATTCAAAATCTGAATGCTCCCTCGAGGGTGAGGGCTGGAAGGGCACACACAGGAATTTAGTCACGGCTCATTCACTCTCTTTGATGACAGTGGTCAGAGGTTTCCAGACCCACAGCACTGCACCTGGGCACATTAACAGCAGAGCCCTGCCTTCATTTTGCTTCACAATGCCTGGCTTAGATAAACACACACCTGCAGTCACACCTTGGAAGACTGATTTTCCTCTGCAGCTCCTCCTGCTCAGGGCAGGGCACTGCAGAGTCTGGGAGGAGAAGCTCCCATTGATCCCTGCAGCCTGAATGGCAGACAAACTGTTTAACTGAGCTCCTGCCACCTCAAAAGCTGAGAGAGAATTGTTTGGTTTAGGTTAGCAGCTGCTTATGACATAAATAAATCAACCCTTTTCTGCAGTCCTTCAGCAAGGGGCTGCTCCAGCAGGATCCCTGGCATGGGGTCCTGCATGGGACAGTCCTACAGTCCTTCAGGGACAAACCCTGCCACCAAAACGCTCCTGGGGCTTCCCAGGGGACCACAGCCCCCCCAGGGCTCCCTGCTCGGGTGTGGGCTGCAGGGCAGCCAAAACCACGACACCACTGCGTTATTTTTATAATACTTCAGACTGTTTGCCGGGGTTGAGGCACGTCAGCATCGCTGTCCATTTTCACAGCAATGTGTTTAGTCTGGGTATTTGTAGGGAAAACCCATTTGGATATCGTAATCCCATACAAAATCTGGCCGTGGTAACTGGAAATTTAAAAATTGAGAAGGCCTTCTGAATGTTTCAGCTTCACTCTGGATTTGACAGAGCACTGGGGATGCCAGCTGCACGCTCTGAATCGCCCCTTTCACTCACCCTTACAATACCCCAAGATTATTTCTGGAATTAAGTTTCTCCAGACCGTGCCAGACAGGGGAAAGATCAGGAAGAAAGCGTGCTCTAAAAAATCAGTGAATTTTCAATGCATTGATATTGGAACACGGAAAAAAGTCTCTTTATAGTTTCCACTGTTAGCAGTTACTGGCTGTACAGCAGAGTTGAGACTCAACTACGTTTTCCCTACACACACAAATATTTCTTCAGAAATCGCAGTACAATAAAGGTAAAACACATTATTTTATTTATTAAAAAAATTACCTTATACTTTATCAATAAGTTTGCATGGTTTTTAAACAAAGTAGATCCAATCCCCATAGGCAGTGTGCAATTAAGGAAAAGGGTGAAAAGGAAGGGACTTGGAGAGAGAAAATTACACATGATGCAGCATCTGTGATCTCTCAGAAAGCAAAAAAGTCAACTCAGTGCACCTGGAACTACACCCTGATAAAATCTATTAGTCTCCAGACATGTATTTTGCACCTGCAGTATCTTCCATCTTTAACCATGATTTGAGGATTAAAAACTGTCCTTTCTTTCATCCTCAGGTTCACACATATTTTTCCATTTCTGTAGTTCCTGAGAATCATTTATCTTCCATGCCTCAGCAAAGGACTTGATTTTTTTCCTGTGGGAGGAAAAAAGAAACCCTAATGAAAATACAGACAACATTTTTAAGTGAAGCACATCAAACCCTGCAAGTTCTACAGTTATCTGCAAAATTTTATACAAAGTCCAAAATAGCACAGCTCAAAATGTTATGTCACCTTCAAACAACCAGTTAATATTTTCTAAGATTCATGTTCCTGCTCTAGGTCAGCCAACAAATTAATTTCATTACTAACTTACAGCACCAGCAGCACTGACAAAATCATATAAACAGGTGGTAAGAACAAATTGTTAAATAAACAGCATTGTAGTCAGCCCTGTTTAATTTTGATCATTCAGTTCATACAAATTTGTATTTGTAGGATAATAAAAAGAAAACACATTTTCAATACAAATGAGTGCACACACCCTTCCCATTTCTTCTCAGCATTTTTTGATTTACAAGAGCTGTGACAAATTACAAGAGGTTTAAAATGGGTTAACACACATTCCCAACAACAGTAATGTCAGAATTACGCGGTGGATTTTCTTAAATAATATGAGAACGATTTAAAAAAATAAGACAAGGCATCTGGCCCATCTGGGTATTGTGACAGCACAAGGGCAGTGCTTCCAGCAGGTCAGGGTGTGGATCCCCAGAGCTGGAAATTCCTGTTCCCACCACACAGACCCACTGCTGGGAACAGCAGAGCTAGTATCCTGCTCTAGATTTGGTTTTTTACTTTTGCCAATTACAGACTGGTATTTCCAATTAGCATTATTTTTTTCCTATTAACTGTCATGTACCTTCAAAAGTTTATCTTTTGCTTTATTAAGAGGGGATAAAAAAACGTCGTTAAGCGCCAAGCACTGCCGAGTTTCAAATTTTGCACCTATAAATAATTAGTAGTCAAAATGTTCTCATGTAAAATTATCCTGTCAGGATTAGGTACAGCCATCAGACAACCAAGATCGTGGTTCATTATGTTCCTAAGGGGCTCTTTGAATTTTCCTCATAGGACTGCCATGGAAAATAACAGCAGAAGAAAAAAACCCAGCGAAAACAGATACGAATATCTAAACTGTGCACATAATGTTACAGGATTTACAAATCCATTATGCCATTTGATACACACAGGAATTTTTGTAACTAGTCTAATATGTAAGGCAGAAACACCCCTGAATGAAAATTGGATATCAGAGAATTACTGAAATCCCCAGAACTTTCAGTAAAATTCTGGGGTTTTGTGGGGGCAATCAAAACATATTATAAATATTTATTTTCAAGTTAAACCAGAAGAAGAATGTCCACATTTCCTTCTACACTTTAGTAAGCAAAGACAATTTCAAGTTCCAAAGTAAGTAATAAATACTTTCTAAAATAAAGTCATTAGTATTTTCACTATCACTGATGAGAACATAAGTAGGTATTACAGAAGGAAATGATTTTTTTAAAAAATCACATTTGTTCTGACCTTTTCATGTTCACTGTTCTCTCCAACTCCTTTGATTTGTGAGCTGCTTTCTTCAAGATTTCTTCAGGAATATCTGCCAGTTTGGCAACATTTAGCCCGTAACTCCTTGCAGAGACTCCTTTTGTTATTTGATAAAGGAAAGTGATAAATTCAGGATTCTCTTCCACTTCAGATCCTAAAAAAATAAAACCAAAATCAAAACCTCCTCTGTGTGGCAAATACATAAGTCCCTTGTCCTGATCAGCTTACAAGGTAATCAGATAATACAATATGAAGAATTATTTAGGGGAAAGGTTAATGGCAAATACCAATGGCAAGTCATTAAAAACTTCTATGATTATTGAGTGAACAGGCCTTTATGATGCCTCTTATAATTTGAGAACTAGGGCCATCACGTTTCAAAACAGTTTCAAAACAATCAGATGTGTTTTTTCACTCCATGCAGTGCTAAATTTTGGAGCTGCTTGACACAGTAGGACGAAGACTCTGGAAGTACACGATGTTAAATGAGGCACCCCCGTTGAAATGAAATCCATGGGAGCTACAAAACACATCCTGCTCGTGAAGCCCCATAAATAGCAAATGTTTCCAGACAGTGAGATCTTTCAGAGAAGGAGCTGCCATATGTTTGATCCTTAATCCCTCCTCCCTAATCCTTTGTGTTTGGCTGCTGTGGGAAGTTGGATGCTGGGATGGGCAAATCTTTCACCCACCCCAGCTCAGATACCCTCCTGAAACACGTGAAGGAATTTCAACCCCCCTAAACATGTGACTGGAGTGAGAGTGGGTCTGCCATGCTCAGGTGAGGTGTACATTGTCACACTGACATCCTAGGATTTTAGCTTTTATATTTTCCGTGTATTTGTAATCCTGCAATTCTTTGGTATATAACTCTTAACTCCATATACATTGTCAGCTGCTGCTTTCCCATTTTGGGCAGACACAACAATTCCTCTCCAGGCCTGGCAATCAAGGACCCCTCACTGCCTCAGGCCCCAGAAATGGAAACAAAAGTGAGCTGGGGCAGCAAACCTGGGGTAAATGACTTCATTACCTGCAGGTGTAATTGGAACAAATTAACCCCCAATATGCAAATGGACCAAACTTATAAAAGCATAAAAAACTTGTGACCTGTGGTCCTTTTTCGGGTGTAGCCTCTGGGGAAGAGCTCTGTCTGCCCAAAATGTACCTGAAGCCCCTTCATTAATATATCTAACTTTTATTCTGTTAACTTTGTCTGGCCTGTGTTTCCAGGTTGCCCAAAAAGGCATCAATAGCACTTAGTGATCCATCAAACTGCTGCCAACAGCCACTGGGGACTCCTGAAGCTGGTAGGTTGGGATGGGAGAAAAACTATTTGTCAAGGCCAGAGGAGGAAAATGGCTGTGAATAGCTTTTTAAAAGCCTGTCCTCTGTTTTTAGGCAGCCTGAAGAGGCACCAACATGAGCTGCCTCAGGCCCGCACTGACCTGTGTGCTGGCCGGCGTCCTCCTCGCTGAGCAGGAAGGCCATGTGGTAATTGCCCACGGCGCGCGGGTACAGCCGCTGCAGCTCGCACACCGAGGGGTAGTGGGTGACAAACAGCGTCAGGGCCTGCACCTGCGGCACACACAGACAGCTTTGGCCCTGCTGTGGCCTTCCCTGGACACGGCCACGCAGAGCCGCTGGCCTGTCCCCACATCCCTGTGCCCTGAGCGCGGACGTGGCACCTTTCTCCACGGCCACGTCCGCGGCGGCCTACCCGCGCCACAGGCACTTACATCTCTGATAAAATGCTCCAGGGTAGCATAAGCAATAGCAATGCCATCGTGTGTGCTCGTCCCCCGGCCCAGCTCGTCCAGGATCACCAGGGACCTCGAGGTGGCCTTTCTGATGATCTCAGCAGTGTCTGTCAGCTCCTCCATGAAGGTGCTCCGGCCTTTGTAGATGTTGTCTGCAGCGCCCATTCTGCACCGGGACACAGAACACAAGAACTCGTTACAAATGTCAGCCAATCCTGGGAAAAAAATAATCATGGGGATGAAACCATTCTGTTATAAATCTCTGGTTGCTGCTACAAACGAAGGAGAAGAACCCAGGCAGAACATTCATCTTCCAGAACAGTTTCCCAGCACACACTTTTCCCACCTTCACAAACAGGACAAGGCAGCCTGCTTTTCCCTCAAAAAGGACACTGGGACTTTAGACCAGTCAGCTCACAAGAATTCCATCAACGGTAGCTGTGAGGGTGAGTTTTAATCCTTTGGTTTAGTTCAACCCTCTATTAATATAGGTTTCTAACAATACCCAAAGGTATCAGATACTGGCATTTCCACAGAATGGGAAGCTCGTGTGACCAGATATTTGCGCATCTGAACAGCAGAGCAGCCGCTTCCTTCAGGCAATAACAAAATAACCATTATTTCCCCTAATTGCACAAGTGTACAATCTTATCTAGCATGGTTAAACAAGATTTAAAGGTATTTTAAGAGTTCTCTCCTCATTCTGTTGAAACACAGCTCTTAGCAGCCTCCAGGCAGGTGAGCTCCACACACAAATTCCTTCACATTCGTACAACTCTGCTAGCTCTGATTCAGATCCATGTAAGCCTCAACTGTCAAACCCTTTCTCAAACTGTGAATTTCTGGTCTACATCGGAGAAACCTGTTGTTCGCCCACCCTGGTTTTCCCTTTTCCTGCAGATTTCCTTACCTGTGCAAGTAATACCCATTCTATACTGAAGAAAGAGCATTTCTTTTTTGCATTTCTGCCTTTGAATTGTATTAATCACATTAGAGCATCCCTTCTGAGACAGGTCATCACGAGCATGCCACTGAGGAGGGATGTAAAACTGGATTTATTCACACTTATCAGCTAATATATATTTACACACGAACCACACTGATTTAAGGAAAACTAACTCATGGGTTTAGTATATTATACTTCCAAATTTAACAGCTGGCCACAACAGTATTTAAAGTCATTTAGAATGACCTTTAAAGAGAAGCCAAATATAGCTTTTTTTTCTCTGTCTTTTGCAGGGTGTCTCTCTATTATAATTGCTTCTGTTACCTCCTGAGGCACCACCAAGATACAAATAATTTTATGAGGATCTTATGACTAGGAGTACTTGACTAAAACCAAGCAGGTTGGACCCAGTACAACTACAATTTGTATATATTCTCTGGTCCCTGCCCTGAAAATCTGTCATGGTATCATGCATAACTGCATAATAAGCAAATCTTCAGTTATAGATTAACTGCTTTTGGTTGGAGATGGGCATATGAGAAAACTGAGTTTTTGTTTCAATGAATGTGTGCCTAAACACACACACTTAAGTTACACTCCCACATACCCCAAAAGACAGGTGATTCTGTCCATAAGCTAATTCAACTGTACATGATTTTTCTCTGCATTAAATGTATAACTCAGGATAATGGGGTATTGTGAAATTAACATTTTATTAAGCCACTTACTGCTGTAATCCTTTCAAATGCTGGGGATGATGATCACTTTAGTGAATTTCTCACAGTGCCCCCACCACCCCTGTGGCCCCTTTCCCAGCTTGGGTCAGGCACCAGGCTCTGCTGTCAAATCAAACAATCCCCCTTACTGCACAGATCCACAGAGAGCAGGGTAACTTAGGCCTGTTTTAACACTATTAACTGCAAATTAATCAGAATAACAAATACTTTTTATGTCTGAACAATCTCTGGCTCCTTAATGAACAACTTCAGTCTTAGTTTCCTACCTTACGATTAGTGGTGTTATTATTTTCTCATTTCTTACTTGGCTTTTCCTTACAGAGACAGCATCTCACAGGCTGTCTGTTGTGTGCCTGTGATGATTACACACAGAGCTTCCATTTTCCTCTGGGATTGCATCATTTCCACAGAGCTCACAAAATATTTCAGCCTGTTTTGTATCTAATTTGCATTCACGAAAATAATTTCCTGAACTTCCTCACTAAATGCTCAAGATACAAAGAGAAATTAGTATTATCTTTCCCTTGTTGTTAGAGACAGCTGGAGAAAAAGTCTTTCTTTCCAGCATCTTAAAACATTCAAATCCAACTTGGGCTTAACTACAGATTAAAAAAACAGTGTGCTTTTAAATGACATAAAACCTCTTAAATGCCATCCTTTGAAAATAGATAGAATTGTTCTTTCTGCCTCTGTCCTTCACACTAGAAGAATTATACTAGTTTTTTGAACATACATACTGAGCACTGCTAGCCCAGAAATAAGCAGGAATAACTGTTTTAGTGTGGATGATTGTATTTATAAAACTAACAAGCTAATTTGCAGCAAGGCATTGCTCCCTAACTTTATGCTCTATTATTGCTGATACAATAAAGTTGTTGAGTCACAAAACTTATTGCTTAAACAACCTTTTTTTTGTTTTTTTTTTTTCCCATTTAGAACAGCCATAATAAACCCCACCAAACTTCTCTAGGACTCAGTGGCTTTGAATCCACGTTTTAATGCAGATCTCCTCCTAAATGTTTTTCTACATTAAGACATTAAATTCTTCCTCTCCAGTCCTGCCCACAAGGAACGTGCAGACAGGCAGCATGAGCAGTGTCTCCTTGGATCCATCACTCCTCAGCAGATGCAATTTGGCTGGAAAACACTTGTTTTAATGGCTCTTTGACAGCCAACCAAATATTGCAAAATTAAAAGCTCTGCAACTTACGGTGTTCAATGCATTTATTATGCAAACGAAAAAAAAGAGAGGATGGATTATCTGTTTTCAGTGCTCGGTTCAAGTAGCAAAGATTCCTGTCAAAGGCCTCAGAAAAAAACAATGGAGAGGCAATGTTTTGCAAGTTAATTTTCAGAGGGTAAGTTAGAGGATATAACTGCACTACCTCCCAAAAGAAGTTATCCCACAAGCTCTTAGTTTTGTACTGCATTATTGTATATGTATTAAATATAATTCTGTATTGTATTATAATACATGTATTAAAGCCTTGGTTTTAAGATCACAGTGTGGGCCCCAGGAAGTTCACTCTTCTTTTATTTCACTGTGGATCTCTCACACAGTTTGTGAAAATGAACAAGCAGCCCAGGAGCTCACAGTGGTAACGAAGCCCAGCTACATTCCACCACGTGAATGCCAGAAAACAAGACTGCAAAGCCATTCCCTAGAGCCGTATTTTCACACAGCTGTCAACAGCCCAGTGCTACTTACTGATTCCTACTCTATAGAATCCTTAATGTTGGAAAAGCCCCCAAACTTAAACTACGTTTTCCCATTGATTTTAGTAATATCCATCTGAGTTTAGAAGCTCACCTAAAATACTTACTGCAAAAATGGATCCTGTTGCAGAAGAATAAACCTAATTCAAGAACAATTAAGATGGAAAGAAAATTGCTCTTTCCTCCAAGAATAAGGTGTGGAACACTCTCAGCACCAACAAAAATCACTTTCTGTGATTCGAAGACAACACTGAGAACACCATGAATAAAATAACTCCATAATGTAACTTCACAATTCCACTCACTCCCTCACACAAACCCCTTTGAAATGTCATTTCAAAGATCACTTCATTTGCACAATTTAAATAGAAATAACCAGTTTAGAAGGAGGGAGGGTTAGATGTGCTGTTGCCTTGCAGATGTGTTTCACCCCTCTCCTGGCAGGGGCCGGTTCTGCACAGCCTGTCTGTGCTCAGCCAGGACAGTGGGGACAGGCAGCCCACCAGGGACGGGCAGGACAGTGGAGATGTATTAAGTATTCCTCAGGAGACTGCATGTGCAAATTTGTAACAGCTCACTGGCAAGAAAATAATGCTTCACACTCCCCCACAACCTACTGGTACATCATCCTCTTCATTTCCATCAAGATCTCACTGATGCAAACCAAAAGCTGACAGTAAGAAAAATAATTTACAGAAGCTGCAATTACAGAATTAGGGGGAAAAAAAGAAGTGTGACAGAAAGCATGGCTATCAGGATAGTTATTATTTTTGCATTATTCATGGGTGACTTCTAAGAAGTGTGCCAAGTTACATGGATGATGACAGGGAATCAAAGGATGCTCATGACATAAACTTGTTTTCTGTCTACATGCACACGTGCTCAATCATTTCTACAACTGCTTATCTGCAAATTTAAATGAAGAAATTCCAATGGTATGTTACCTAATTAGGGGAACAGCTGTTGAGAAGCCTGACAGAATGCATTCAATGTAAAATAAACTTTTCTTTTGTACCTTATTGTAGATATGTGATACTCTCAGTCACTGAGAGATTAATGAAGATATTAAATGACTCTGAGGGATACAAGCCTTGCATTATCCTAGAAAGAAAAGCAAGTCCAAAGTGATTTCAATACTCAGTTTCATAGTGGTTTCTACATCTCTTTTTTCCCCTTCTCAGTATCACTAGGTAACTGAAGCAGCCAGAACAAATAATCACTGAAATCCTCCTTTCCTTCTAGGGCTGGCCCACAGGGGAATGCTGCACACACCAGCACCCCTGCGTTTTAAAAGAAACATTTCTAACAGGATTAACTTTCAAGATGTGAAGTGCATTGATTTTTTTTTTTTTTTTTTCCTGAAAGCCAGAGGAAAGAAAAACACCCATGGACTCGTTCTTTTCTAAAGCTTCAGCTGGACTGACAGGACAGGTAGTCCTGAGCTGCGAGGATAGAATCCCTGTGAGTCAATGCAGACCCTGAGGGACCAGAAATTACCAGCACCCCTCATTCCCAGACTTTATGGACTAACAGAAACTCAGTTAGTACAAAAGGTTATGTTCCCTTACCTAGTGAGGAACACCCAGGAAATTTGCTTTCTGAAAGTCAGCAATAATACTCTCAGAAACATTTGAACTCCTTAAAAATACTTTTTACATTGCCCAGGGCAAATATATCACCAACTCTTAAACCGTCAGTGTAGATGTTACTGATAGTCAAGAGAAAGACCAGCTTGTGAGTGCAAACATTTTGCTGAAGGATAAACAATAAAATACTAAAATTAAGGTGTTTCTTTGAGAGTCATCACTATTAACTTGAAGAAGGTGAAAAAATGGAGGCAAATCAAAACCTTCAATATGCACAGGTTTGCCCTCACTGCGGTGGGACAGCAGGGAGGGAACTCAAGGTAATTAAGTTAATGTGCATTTGTAGCTGAAGGATTGAGGCCAGGGGGGATTAAAGAGCAGGAGCTGTAGCAACAGAGTAGGGACAATGGCTGAAGCACAAGTGAACTTTTCCCCTTTAGACCTGTGGATGCCAAGGACAATCCAATTCCAGCTCTGACTGGGTCAAGTCATAGGAGGGAAGAGTTTCAGAAAGGTAAATACAACCACTTAACCTCACTGTGAAACAGCTTTGCAGGCAGATCCCCTCCTCCCGTGGCCCCTTGCAGCAGCCTGGGGAAAAGCTCTGGGGGAAAAAGGGGCAGCAGAAGGTGTGCTGTGAGTCTCCCTGAGCGTGAACACCTGCCCTGCCCTGGCTCAGGTGGATTTTCAGGGCCCATTTCAGCCCCTGCGCACACAAGGGATGCTTGCATTCAGACTTCACCCAACAACACGCGTGCACCCCCAAAGGCTGTCTGGTTGAATATGGCATTATTCTGTGTATAAAAGATGCAAACCTCACACTGCAGATGCGTGTTTCTGTGAAACGAACAGAGACATGAAACCAAATTAGCTACAGATACATGCACAGCCTGGCTTAACTTGTTCCTACAGAGCCACAGAACACTGTCAGAAGCAATTACAGTTTGAATGTACTGTGATATGTCCAAGACACAACTTTTCTAGAAAAAACAGAACAAAATAATTCTTCAGTTTAACAACACTAACTACAACTTTCTGTTATTCTTTTTATTTTTTAATCCAAACCAAAGCTATCTCCACGTGATAAAAAATGGTGCAATGTACTTAATATAGCACCCTGTTCTTCCCCGAAAGATGGGAACAATTTACCCCAGAGGTGCAATTACCTGATTGATTGTGAGCATAAATGAAAGGCTTAAGTAATTCTTGTTACTCTGGCAGTAAACAAAAATACAATTAAGGAGGAACAAAATGAAGCAAATTACTGTGCCATAAAGAAGTAACATTTCTGAAAATTACTTTGGGGTTATTGACAGCTAAAAGTTCTGTTGGTCTGACTCACTGTGCTTTCAATACAAACAATACTTTCTTGGCATGTCAGTATATAAAATTCTCATGTGGACTTGCCATTCACTTGGGATTGCTTTGTGAGAACAGCTCCCTACTTTCCTGCACAACAAATAAATCAATGTGCATGGCAGAACCACAAAGCTTTACCACATACATACAAAATAAAAAAAAAGATCTGAAAAAGCACCTTTGATTTTTTAATTTTCTGACCATTATCTTTCAAAGTCTAACCTCTCAGGCAAATTGAGAGACTTTGTTCTATTTGTTCTATTTTGTTTAAAGGAAGACCTGAATGATTTAAACATTTATTTTCAGGTTTAAAGAACTTTAAAAAAATCTCCAAAGTTCTGGTCAAAACCAGGTTATGTACAAACAAGTTGTTCAGCTGAGATAAACTCCTCCACAGTTTTGACTCAGCAATCAATCTCCTGGTGATTTCTGTACACACCTGCAGATCCTGCCAAACACTGCTGTCACCTCCCCACTGGTTTCACAGCCTAGATTTTTATGATTGTGAAGAAGCTGTCTAGATGAATGTCTTCATTTGTCTGAGGTGCTGTGATTTTAACTGGTATTTCTAGGGAAAATTATCTTCATCATCTTACCCTGTGAGCTTCTAATAAATCATTAAAGCTTAATAAAGAAATAAATGGAAGCAAGGATTTTTTTAAAATGCAGACTCTGATGTTTAGAGTTAATACCAAAGAGAATTCACAAGTGATATAAAAATGAGAAGCAATATTTGCCTATTCCTATGCAAATAGGACCATTTCTAATAATGGAGCTTGTTATTTATTTATTATTTTAAATACAACTATTTCCACCCTCTGTGCTTCTCCTGTGCAGCTCCCTTCTGATAAACCAATGAAACTGGCTGAATGAAATTCAGTGTAACGTGGTTTGCCTATTTACAAAAAGTTGAGAATTCATTTTGCCATGAGAGGTTACATCAACAGAACAGTCACATCCATTAATACTTAGAAGTATTATTTTGCTTCTGTTCTCACATGATTTACCTCAATGTATTGCAGAAAGCACTTGGAAAACATCTTCCACTTGGTTTGACAGAAACATTCCTTTTCCTGCTTCACGTACCTACTCCATCCTGTGCTTTCTGATTTTCTCACGAGTTCTTACAAAATATACTCTTAGCAAACCTTAGAACATTTTAACCTGAAAGTAAATCTAAAAGTAATCTAAAGTAAATCATGCCATTTTAAGTATCTTTCAAACCTGAATGATGGTGGCGTATCAATGAAGAAAAAATAAAATACAAGCATCTCAAGTCAATTGTCCAAATGCTTGCAGGTATTAATACAATATTTGCTTTCCAGGATGACCTTAAACCTTACTGAAATTTGTGATAATGCCATAGATATCTACATTTTATCCAGTTAAAATAAAATGTTTGTCTACTTGTTTCTTTCAGCTCCACACTCTTGTGAAACAGTAATATGACTTTGTCAAGTTGTCAGAATTAAATAGCTGTAAATGCATTCAGGGAGGTAACACTCAAAATACATCTATTATAAGGCCTGACCTTTTTGAGAGTAATTCCACCATTAACCCATCAGAAAAACAGACATTTTAATAAACCATACAGAAGAAAGTACTATGGTTTGTTTGATACATGGCCTCTCCAGAACTCTGGAGTGATGAGGACTGAGTTTTCTTGGGTTCTTTTTAGTTTCCTTTGAAGAAATCCTCCATCTCTAAACTGTCCTCTAAGCCTTAGCAGCAATTCTTTCCAGGTACAGGGAAGAGGCTGAGGGCTCCATGCATTCTGCAAAACCCTACAGGGACACAGCCACAAACATTCCCTTAGTTTCTGCCCCATAAATCTCTTCTAGGTGACAACAGTCAAGGCACAGGAAAAAAAATGTGAGAGGATCCACAATGCCTGTAGGCAAATAATACCAGAAATGTCACTTTGGGACACACAAATGCCCCTTCCTCTTCCATCTTAGTGAATCCAAATGCATGTGACTGTTGTGGCTCTCTGCTCACAGGATGATGGAGATGAGCAGTGCCAGGCACACCACTCAAGCAGGCATTCAAACACTGGTTCATTTTTTAATGCCATTTGCTGTCCCCAACGTGAGTGTGCAGCACTCACAAACCTCAGCAGAATGGGCCACACCTGGTCTGAGTGGATTTCAGATCAGCTAAGAGCCCACCTGAGCAGTGGCACAGCAAGGGGAGTACAGCCCCCAGCTGGCAGAACAGCACCGAGCTCCCACTTAGAGGGACTCGGAGGAAATCTCTTGGCTGCTCCAGCAGCTCCCTAAAGATAAAAACAGACCGAATCTCATCAGTGTCACCATGCTAAGCCAGGTATATGTATAAGTAATACTGTTTTTTCTTTAACCTGGAATGCACAGTATGTAAAAAACATGCATGGTCAGTCCGTCCAAACACTGGGGAGGCAGGAGCAGAGAGCTTTCCTCACACCAGTTCTGCTTCTTGGAAAAGAAGGATTATCTGATGGGCACTTCTGGGCTGCCTCCAAGGCAGAGTGTCACAGGCTCAGCTGAGGTGAAATATCCAGGCTGGACTGATCACAGAATATCCTGAGCTGGAAGGGACCCCCAGGATCACCCAGTGCCACCCCTGCCCTGCACAGACCCCCCAACAATCCCACCCTGTGCATCCCTGTCCAAAGGCTCCTGGAGCTCTGGCAGCCTCGGGGCTGTGCCCATTCCCTGGGGAGCCTGGGCAGTGCCCAGCACCTCTGGGGGAGGCAGAACCTTCCCTAAAATCCAACCTGAACCCACCCTGGCCCAGCTCCAGCCGTGCCCTGGTCCTGTCCCTGTCCCAGAGCAGAAATGGGAGCTGCCCCTGGGGAGCAGCTACAGCCCCTGGTCTGGGACCGGCCATACCCTGGTCACTGACACTCCTGTGTCACACTGAGTCATGCACACACCCGGGTGTCCTCTCAAGGGTGGACACAGCCTGTGTGGACATGTTTTCCTAGACTCTGCAAGGGGTGTGTTCACCACCTGAGCTGTGTCACCTCAGGCCACAGCTGGGAGGACATAGCTGACACTCCCACAGACCTCAAAGGCAATTTTCAACAGGACCTTCACTTGGCAAGGCTCTTGGTTGTTCTGTTGTTGCTTGAAGTGATCAAAATCCCCTCCCTATACTGAACCAACTCAGAAAAGCCTCCCCAAGGTACCTGGCTGGGATTGGCCCTTGGTGGCTGGAATTTATGTTACCCAACTAAGGCCAGTGGTGAGGGGGATGAAACTCCTCCATTATTTCAGTGCTCAGCTGTCCAAAGATTACTGTGCTCTGGTTTTAATTGAACAAACATCTTTTACACATGTTATACAAGAACAACAGATTATAAAATACCAAAACAGTGATGTAACTTCAGAGCTGGGACAGACAGATCCAGGATTCCATCGCAGCCGTGTCTATCTGAGGGGCTCTGTACACAGACATGTAATACAAGCTAGAATTAAAAAACATCCCTCCCTAGCCAAGGTGAGCAATCTCCATCTGTTTTCACAACCTTTTCATATATATAGTGGAATCTGAAACAACCTCCTAAATGAAGACTCAGCAATGAAGGGTGCCCTCCGTGTTAAAAATATATTTACATCATCTGTTACAAGGAGAAAATGCAGAAGAAAAGTTGTTTACACCTAAACACAGATTATGTGATGTGAAGGGACTATCCCAAGACAACTGTCTCCAAGTGCAGGCGACTGCATGCCTTGCATGAAGTGGAAATGCTGAGCTGCAGCTTCCCCAGGCAGCCACCACCTGTGCTGCCAGCCTCCTCCATCCCTGCCTGCTCCACTTACCCTGCAGACAACTCCAGCTGCATTTGATACCATGAGGATTAAAGTCCTGCTGAGAGGCTGTAAACAGCAGGATAATTCTTTAAAGAGAGACCAAGTGCACCAGAGCACAGTCTACATGCCTCTTAGTGATTTATTCCTGTAGCCTTTCAGCATGAGGCAGATCACCTGCAAGAGGCAGTTCTCCAAGGCATCAGAAGCACAGGGTGCTTCATTAGTACAGGTAACTGGAGCTGCACCTTGAACAGCATTTCCAGCCTGGCTGGCATGAAACCTCACTGGAAGGTGTGGGACACTGTAGGGACTGTGCTAGCTCCCTGCAATAAGTGAAAACAGCTCTTATTTCCACACAGGAGGAGAAATCCAGGCAGGTAGGTGCTCTAGGAAGGAAATTACTCTGTCCCTGTGCCATCACCTGGCACTGGCAGGGGTTGCTCTCCTTCACATGGTTCTTTCTGATGGCAGCTTGTGATGTCCAAAAATTGATTCTCAAAGTCTTGAAGGCACTTGGTAACCCAAACTGTTAATTATCTTGTTTATCTGAGCACTTCAAAGTGCTCTAGCATTCTCCCTCCCAGTTTTGAAGATGGACCATCATGAACAGCTACTGTTGGCCCACAGGAAGGAGGATAAAGCCTCCTAGCAATGGGAAACTCTATCAATAATGGATTAGAAGAGGGACCTCTGTAGAGGTCAGCTTTCTTCAGCAGCTGAATGCCAACCCTCCCGAGGGCATGATTAGACCAGCAGAATTCTTACCATTAATTCCTCCATACATGGATGTCCACCCTTGCCTTGTCTCCCTACTCAAACACACACAGAAACAGCTAAAATACTAATTTCAGTGTCTGAATGACTGTATTAGAACTAACAAACCCTGGAAGTTCATTTTAAAGTAGAAAATGAGCCCGTTTACTGCAAGGAGAAACTTGGATGGGAATTCTCCAACATCGGAGAATTAAATATCCAAATCCCATTAAAAGTCAATATAGATGGGATGTCAACCTCTTCAAAACCCTTCTATATTCTTTAAATATAATGCCACTGATTAGGCTAAAATTCTCTAAGGAGATTGCAAGAAAACATTATCCCTTATTGGAGAAGGGAAAAAAAAGAAGAAAATATTAACCAGCAAACATCCTTAAAACCCTGAGTCCTCCCCCTAGTCTGGGCTAGGCTCAGCACTGTCCACTGTCTTACCTAACCAGTAATGAAGAAAGATCACTCCTATCTTCACTCTACCTGTAAGCAATTCCTCTTGCATCTTTGAAAATGTTTAGTGTAATCCAGTATGTAAAGTCAATTTACAGATGCTATCCTATATAAACACGATATATCACAAGGAATAACCATAGTAGCAACCTTTCAATTTCCATGGAAACCCTACTTGGAAAACGAGACACAAATCCCGGGGATACCAATCCCTTAAAACCTGTACAAATTCACACTTGGAAGATGCAGTTTGCAAACCAGAAAAGGCATTGCAGGATAAAGCACCAAAACTGAAATAGGTTTATCCTGCAGAACTCTTGGTGTCCTGGTGCACAGAACCAGGGAAGAGGCTGATCCCTCCCTGCATCCTTTGGTACATCTTTCCTGCATTCCTGAGCATCCCTACCTGAGCATCCCTCCCTCTCCTCCCTGCAGGGGTGCCACACTAACAGCATCCCCCAAAACATCACCACTGCAGTGATGGAAGTACCTTGGGGACTGACACTTTCCCATGTTAAGTTTTTAAAGCATTAAAAATCTACTGAAGTTATCAACAACAAAATGAAAATTCACACTTTTTTCAGCAAGACCTTGCAGCCTGGGGTGGCAGTGCAAAAAGGAGGTCTACATAGCTGTTATGATTTTAAAAAAATTAAATTATCGTAATAATAATAAATCCAAACAAAACCAACCTGCAAAACAAAGCACAGAAGGTGAAAACAAGAAAAGGCAAAGTTGGGTGGGAGTTAAGAGAAAGTCTCTGATCTCTTCCAGGTCATTCCCTACCAGAGGAGAGTACAGGGCAAAAGCTGAGGCTTTAGAAAAAAGCATTAAACCTCAAGCAGGACATAATACGTAGCAGCTGATTTCCTGATTCTTTCCTCAAACAAGGCATTAAAAACTATTCCAAGGTAACTTCCTATGGCTGAGAAATTATCTGAATGCAACACCACATTAACCTGTCTGACAGACTTACGTAGTTTAACCCCTTTCCCAGAACCCTGAAAAAAACCAAAACCTACCCAAAAAAACCCAAATCAGCCAAAATCTCCTTCTTGGACAGTCTCTGTATGTCTTGAGCAGAATCTGCTAACCTGTTCCTTTTCTCAATTTTTTTTCCTGTTACCTTTTAACTGATGCATGACTACTTCTATCTTAATAACGTATTATCAATTTCTTCCTGATTAATATTGAGTCAATTAGTTGACTCTTAACTGCTGCTGCAATTACAAGAATTTCAGTAATTCTTCCACGTCTTCATCTGGTGTTTGACACATATCACATTAAATGAGGAATGGCACATCCAACTGAGCTTCCAAAACTAATATAGACAAGGAGGAAAAAAAAATTCAATCCCCTGTGTTAGAATGTGACTGGGCTACAAATTTCATGGTCTGAAACCTCACAAAGTAAAAAAGACTCTGTGTCTGGTTGGCTGTAAGTCTGAAAGCAGAAGTCTTACCTTTTATCACACTACTTTATCAGAAAAGTTGTGAGAAGTACTTGGGTTTTATTCTAATACAGAGAAAAGTGAAGCAGAATCAGGGAAATACACTGGGGAACAGGTGGAACACAGATAAAAATCTAATTTATTCTACTTCAGGCAGGCACAAAACAAAACATCTCTCCCAATGACTGTGTCATATTTCTTATATTTTCTGCAGAAATCATCCATTTGCAATGACAGTCTAGGAAAAGCAGAGGAAAGCAGATATTCAGCTTGAGAGTAACCAACTTATATGTGTATGATTAGAATTTAAGGAAGTGAGAACCCAAGTGAAGTACTCCAAGTTCAGCTACAAACCACAGAGGAAGACAAAAATGATCTTCAAATGTTCAGTGGTGCTGTAATGCCCCTCCTGTCACATAAACCAGACCCTGTGTATCTCTGTGTCCCCACAAGAAATGCTCACCCCATCAACCAGTCCATTACTTCCAACACAGGGTGGGGAGAAAAAAGTGAAGGTTTTTTTTTTTTTTTAATTCTCATCTCCAGTTACTTCTGGGAAGAGGATACAAATTGTCTGCTAATGTGTTCAGCACTGACCTGCATCAAGGTGTGTTTTCATTTGTTTTTGTCGTGACGCAGTGGAAAGTAAGAACGCAACACTTTTAAAGGATGAAGCAATTGCAGGTGAGTGGTACCTCAGGTTCTTGATTAAAAGTTACCTCTGGAATGCACACTGGCATCACAGAGCAGGAATTTCCAGAAATTCTAGCTTAGGCACCTGATTACTGTGAAACTTATAACGACACATGATAACCCATTTTAAATACCACCAGTAACACAAAACTTTGACTAATTGAAGTAAGTATTGAAGAAAAAGGGGGGAAACAGGGCAATAAACCCTAGCAATATTAGATTATAATATACAGAGTTTTGACTACACTGATAAATTCTACAAATTACTCAGCAATGTCCCAAGAATGAGACAGTGAAATAAACTGTCATTATTCATCCTTAAAAGGACATCAAGTGAGGGGTAAGTGTGTTTAGGACTGATAGTAGAGGAAGGAGATTAAGCACAGAATATATGCAGCCCAGAATTTTCAGTCTGTAATATTGTGAGTATACACAACAGAGCTTCAAAGCAGAAATTGTGACATGATTTTCAGAGGTGACAACATTCATCTTAGGGGAAACATTTGGCCACTACCCAGCAGCATAAATTTTGGCTGAGATATCCATTCAGGCAAGTAAGCTAAATACCTGGATGTTAATCAAGACAGACACATTAAAATTCTTACCCCTTGAGGATTCAAAGATTACAAAATAAGTACCACAGTTTACCAAAAAAACTGGATTAAAACCTAGCAATGAATCTAAAATGCCTCTAAAATGCGAAAAGGAAACTTCAGGTATAAATTCTCAAGTTCTAAATGAAAAATTAAATTATACTTTGATACACACTTTGGCCACAGTAGCATTACTGGTTTTGAGAGATTACCTGGTAAAAATTCCATCCACAACACCAATTGTGGCCTCTTCTGCAGGAACAAAAGAGCCAATCTGTGCCATGACTGTGATCAGTGCCACTTGCTTGATGTAGGAGCTCTTCCCTCCCATGTTGGGCCCAGTAATTATCATGACCCTTTCACCATCTCCCTGAAAACACAAAACAGTGGTGAAATACATTGCCCTGAACATGGTGCCTCCACCAGAGAGTCTGCTGTGCCCGTGTGCTTAGAAGGACACAGGACAAGCCTGCAGGGTTAAACATTGTATTTGTAGGTGAACAGCCTTCCTCCCTTCCTGGAGTTCACCCCATTCACCTTTCCAGATATTATCAAGCCCAAGATGCACCAGAATCAACTGTGATCACCCTTGAGCAAACTGGACACTGTGAGGGGGAACCTTCCTGTTCTCCATCAAGGAGCCAAGAAAGAATCAAGGCACTCAGTCACCAGCACGGGAAGCAGTGAGGGATGCTGAGGGATGCAGGGCTGGACGCAGCCAGGCCAGAGGAGCTCCAGGATGATCCCAGGGATGGAGCAGCTCTGCTGGCAGGAAAGGTGCCAGAGCTGCCACTGCTCACCTGCACAGGAGAAGCTCTGGGCTCACCTCACTGCGGCCTTGCAGGGCCTGCAGGGGCTGCAGGGAAGATGGGCAGAGACAATTCCCAAGGGCTGGAGGGACAGGAGCCAGGGAATGGCTCCCAGTGCCAGAGGGCAGGGCTGGCTGGGAGATTGGGAACTGGGAATTGTTCCCTGGCAGGGTGGGCAGGCCCTGGCATAGGTGCCCAGAGCAGCTGGGGCTGCCCCTGGATCCCTGGCAGTGCCCAAGGCCAGGCTGGACAGGGCTTGGAGCAGCCTGGGACAGTGGGAGGTGTCCCTGCCACAGCAGGGGTGGAATGGATGGGATTTATGGTTCCTTCCAACCCAAAGTATTCTGGGATTCTGCAGAATTTCTCTGGAGGAAGGGAGAAAATAGTGAGCTTCCAGCACAGCCAGCACTGCCCAAATTTGGCTGTGATCTGGACTCCTCTCCAGTCAGTTCTCATTGTCAAATGGGAAGATCTGGTAGGCAAAGACCTGACCTAGATTTTACCTTCATAACTGCCTGGCTGGATGTGACAGAAGGACATTCAGAGTGGCTACCACAAGGCACCAAGACATTCCTGAGTCTGGCAGTACTTGACTGCAACACAGATGCTGTGAGCAGACCATGCCCAATCTCCATCAGTGCCTCTCATCATTAAAACCAGGCCCAAGAAAATGAAATCAGATGCAAGAACTCATCTCAGCTGTAAGACTCCCCACGGTACTGCTATGTGTCTACAGCTCCAGAATAAAATTGCCTTCCTCAAGTGCAAGAAAATTGCTGATACAAAATTAAAACTTGTCAATGAACCTATAAAGCTTTTTAACAGCTTGAGTCAAGACTAAGACCTTACGTTATGCAAGGACATCCCACAGCTAGACTTTTCCACAGGGTGCATCTGATGAAATGCACCAAGTGATGATCTAAACAGATCCTGTGCCCCTTGGGAGGGGCAAGGGAGACAGGACAAGCTGTGCATAATGGACATTAGTCACACCACATGGGGAACTTGGCACTGATCAGGCACTGTGCTAACAGCAACCAACAGATCTCCAGGCAGCAGGTCTCAAAAATCTTCACAGACTTGGGTTTCAGACTGGGCTTTCATTCTGCTCATAGGGACACACACAAAACACAGACAGCACTGTCACTTATGTATAATTCAGGTATTAGAGAAGATACAGGACATTAGTATTTATTATATGCAAAAAGCTGATCAGCTTTTGCAAAAAAACCTCATCCATACAGAAGTCACAACACAGTCAAAATGTAGAAAATGTCGTTACTGGGAATAAAGGGCTGGATGTAATAAAGTGCACATGACTGTATGAGACCAAAATTCATAACATTCTGGTCTCCAGAGTGTAACTCAGTACTGCTACTAAAACTTTGTCAGGGCTCAACACAACAGAATTTATAGATACTCAAAACCAGAACGAGTTCACAAGTTCATCTGTTAGCATCCACAAAATTTTTTGCATGTGTCTGGTGTCTGTCCAGGCTCCCTCCAGCCATGCTGTGGGACTGATGGCTGCTCTGCCAGGGCTCTGGTTTTCAGAAAACTGCTGATATCACAGCAGATATATATTATCTGCTGTAATATCAGATCAGAGAACCCCTCTGCCCTTACAGCTGATGCAGCCATAAGCCAGCCTCTTACTGGAATTCATGGCTGAAGCTAAAAGTTCCAAAACAACCCACAAATGTTTGAGGAGGAGAGGGGGAATGGAAAAATAAGCTGTTTATTTCAGGGGATTAAAAAAAAAAAAAAGCTTTTCCTCAAGTTAGATATTTGACAACATTTCAGCTGAAAACATGACAGGAGATGTATTTTCCTGCTGGTTCAAACACATCAGCTGAAAACTGGAGATGCTTTAATAAACTGGTTCCCACCCACCCCTCTCAAGAAAAAGAGAACTCAAAGAACTGCAGAAGCAAAAGCGATTCTGCCATGATCACTTGGTTTTGTAATATTCAGTATTTAGAAAGCCAGCATAAGAATGGGACTAAAGAGGGAAAAGTGCAGGATGATTCTTGAATGACACGCTGAATTTTTTTGGAAGTGCCATCTGTCGCTTGTTTGGAGTTGACAAATAATTTTGAAAACATTCTCTGATGTATTACAAAATATCTGTAGCATTGTTCAGTACAGAACAGCACTTTAAAATGTTCCCCAAGAAATACATACAAATTTGAATGCTGTTTTTACAGCAATGCCCTGCTCTGGCAGCTGTTTCATACCTTTCCTACATTTACTGTATAAAGAGGCAGAGATAAGTTGTGAGGATATCGTTTATATTCATTAAGAACAGATATTTAATATTTATAAAAGTATATGGAGAGATGAATATTTAACGAAAAGCTTCACACAGGCATGTAATTTAAAAGACAGATTTTAGTTTATCAGGAAAAAAAGGCTGTATGACACTAATATTTCCATACAGAAAGGAAACTGCTTGGTAGAGAAAAACATAAAAAAAAATTACAAGCAATCTTAGAATTAATCTGAAAAACTGGACCTGTAATATGTATTTTTCATATTAAAAGATTCCAAAAATTAGAGTTTGACAAAATGCAGACTCCCTACCATGACACTATTAAAAACTCTGTAATTATTCTTTTTTTTTTCAAAAATAACCATTTGATGGAAGCACACGTTTTCCTAATTCTGAGATTACCTTTCTTTTCTTTATGCCTTGAGACTGAAGAAGGCTGTAAAGAGAGCATCTGGCTGCAAGGAATCAGCAGAGGGACAGAACAGATGTGGTGACATCTAGCAACACCTCTCTGAAATGCAGCCCAGCAGGCTGAATGATTTAAATCACCTATTTCAACTTACTGCCCAAGAAGCTCACCCCAGCCTGCTGCCCTGAATGATTTTGAAGCTCATATTCTGGGTACTTACTGAAAGGCTGGTGGTGTTTGGAACATATTGATCCTGTTCTCCCAGCAGAACATCAATCACAGGGTGCCTCCCATTTTTTATCATTATTTCACGACGATTGTCTAGCACAGTTGGTCTAAAAAAAAAAAAAAGGTATTAATCTCAAAGGTGTTCTTTATAACTGAATATGTAAAAGTGCTGTAACTGAAGCCTGCAGGACTGTCACGTGTGATGTAAGTTTTCGAGGAAAAAATACAGATTATAAAAATTAATTACTGCCATGAAGTATTTCTAAAGAAAATACTTTCTAAAGAATACTTTCTCTGAGAAAAATACGTGGAATAAAGCCACTGGAAATTAACTAACACTTTGGGTGGACTTCAAAGGGAAGATGTGGGTAGTGAGACTTTTCTGAGGTTGAAGAATGATAATGCAATTTAAAAGGAAAATGGAAATCAAATAAATGGCATCTCACAAACACAAAGCACAGGGGAAAGAGGTATAAACTGATAATGGTGGGGGGGTTTAGCACAAAGGTAATTCCAACAGTTGTACAGCTGAAATGAAACCAATATATGGACAGTCTTAGGGCTCATGCCACCTCTTCACCAGCATTCCTTAGACTGAAATTCACTCAGAGTCTGCAGAGTGGACACTCACACACCAGATGGTGATACACCATCACCTTTACAGCTCCACCAGGCTGCCTGGGAGCCCAGGTGAGCTGTCTGTGCCAAGGAAGAGCCTCCCAGCACCCTGCCAGAGGGGATCACCCCTCTCCAACACCTCTGCCCTGACCTGGCTCATTCACCTGCCTCAGGCAGGGCCCTAGGAAACAATCCTCACACAGCAAAAAACATTCCTCCAAAATAACACTCAAGTCCAGTCTTTCCTTCAGCAGCCCTCCAGAATTAATTATTGACACCTTCCCTGCAGCTGAGGTTTCACTGAGAAGTCTCCTTCCTGCTAGTTTATAAGCTCTAAGCCACTCTAAAATTCAGTGAATTATTTACATTCTGCACAGTGAATTAATCAGATTTCAGTTTGTTTTCTCATCTGCGTATACCGAAGTAAGTGAGCAATTATTTTCAAAGAGATTTTGACAGAGAGACACACAAGATCCCACGAGCCCAGAAGTGATCCACATCATCTTTAATGATGTATCAGAGCAGAAGTATTTGCAAGTGGATTTCTCCTCATCCCCCTGCCTGTGTGTGGGTCTTGGGCAGAAGCAGCAGCCCAGCTCATCAGCTCCTAGTCATGAGCTGAGGCATCACCACTGCTCTGCAAACTGGAACTAATATTTTCCTATTAATTACCTGAGACACACCTTTCAAACACACCTCAGACACCCTAGACTCTTAGGTGTTAGAAAGATACCATAAACTCACACCTTGCTGAGAATAAAAAGCAATAATTTTTCAAAGAAAGACAGAAAATAAGTCCATGCAAAGTCCAACATCTATTTACGGGTAAGTAAGATATCATCCACTATATTCAAACAGCAAACATTAGGATGTCAAATTAGAACTGCAATGCTTACAGATTTGCATTAAGTCCAGAAGTGTTGCTCTGCAAAATCAGATTAAGTTGAAACTACTGTAAACAATTTTAATAGTGTTTTTTATCATGGCACACATATTAAAACATGATTTATTTTAAATGCGCTCTTATAATTCCATACAAAATCCTACGTAAAAATTAAAAATTAAGAATTGATTACCTGCAGTAGTCTCCTTGTTTGGCCACCTGGGCCAATGAGAACAGGCAGTCCACAGTTGCTAGGTGACAAATGGCTTTAGACAAGGGGTGATAATGTTCACTGAAATGGCTGCATCAAAACAGGGAAAAGTTACACAAAAACAGGGAAAGACGTAATTCTGTACAGATACAAAAGGATTGTCAAAATGCACCCCATGCAAGCTCCTCACAGGGCTCCTGTGCTCCTTAAATCACTCTGAATCCAAATCCCCCAGCAGTGTGTGAGACACAACATGAGGACCTTAATCAAGGTGGACTTCACCTCACATTCTAACAGTGAATTATTTTTTTAAGCACAGAAAATCAGGCAAAATTAAATTCATTAGATAGCTCATAAAGGGGCAGGAGTTGATCCCTGCTGCCTAAATGAGGTGTACAGAAACGCCACAATTTATCAGAATTTATATGGAATGCCAGCAGCTGAATACTAACTGTTGATTCAGCCTCAACCATAAGTTACAGTCAGAAAAGAACCAAACTAAGAGTGTCTCATCACGGGAGCTGTCTAAAATTTCAATGAATTATGGTATCTACAACAGAAAATTCAAGAATTCATTTTCAATTTATGGTGCTGCTTCCCCAGGAGAGTAATGACATTATCAGGAGAACAGAGTTTTCAGTGGAGTTCATTCTCTCAGTCCTCTGGAATTTCTTTTTTCCTCTCTCCTAGCCTCAAAGCTACAATACAGAATATAAAACCAGCAGGGGAGCAAAATTTAATAAACAAAGACATAAATGAATGGAGGGGTGGGAAAGAAGAGCATTTTCCTACACACAGGTCTTTCCTTTTTGTCTGCTGTTCTACTACAACACTACTGAGAACAGACAAGTGAACATGGACACAACTGTTTTATAGCACTGCAAAGGAAACACAACTGCAGAAGTGTGAATTGGAATGTCTGTCCAGTTTCTACTCGATTTTCAGAATTTCTGGTTCCTAATGGGAAGCTAATACAGTGAGGCAACTTGAGCAGGGACTCGTTAAGGTCTTGCAAACTATCACTGCATGACAAGAGGAACAATTTCAGCAGTTCTGCAATTCATGCAAGTGAAAAATAACAGATAACCAGGCAACTGAAAAATTAAAGGTATTCAGAAGTTCAGGAAGTATTTTTTAAACTCCCATTTTAAAGATCGTTTGGCTAAGCAGACAAACACTGAATATACCACTGAAAACTCTGATCTCAGACAAACACACATGCCAGATGTGAGGGACAATTAAAATCCCACTACTTTGTAATGAACTCTCATGGCCAGGGTAGCATATGAAATATGAAAAATAATAAAACTACTACATAATAGTAATAAGTAATGTAATAAAACCAACAAAACGCACTAGATTCTGTTTCACTCAGAGTCAGCTGCACTTCCTGATTGTTAATGCTGTGGTATTATTCCTCAAACTTTGGGAAACACCTTGTATACCTAATAGTGCATTTTCACCAGAATTTTAAAACGTAGAGACATCACTGCTGAGATGATGAGACATCATCTCAGGGCTCGGGCTCAGAGGCCTTGCCCCCAAATGCTTTAAAATGAAGAATTTAATTGACTGCCGGTGAAGCTGCTGCGGACAACGTAATTATTAACGCTTTTATTTACAAAAGGGACGTTCTCCTGTTTGTGCTGTCACACAGGAGCAGGGCACAGAGCTGGGGGCAGAGCACGGAGCTGGGAGCTGGCTCTGCCTGGTGCACTCACTCCAAGAAGCACAGCCACTCGGCGCTGCAGTCAAGGACGAGCTGCTCGCGGAGCTGCTGCAGGACTCTGTAATTTTCGATAATCAACGGCGAGTGGAAGCGGCTGACGGCTTTGGTGCTGCAGGGGAGAGAGGGCTCGTTGAAATCAAGGTTACTGAGCAATCAGCTGCACCATCCACATGCAAAATTGGACTCATTTTCTTAATCTCCGCCAGCCTCGACAATGGATGTTTTCAAGAAAAGTTCTCCCATTGTGACACCCAAGCCCATTGATCCCAGCGGCCTCTATTGTGGGGAAGTGGTGGCTCAGGCACCACTGCCCACTCAGAAGGTTCTGGAATGCTCTGACAGCCTGGCATTATCACCCCAGCTCACATATTTCACAAAACTGCTCAGCAATAGCTGCCCGAGTGCATGACTGGTTGATATACAACCAACTCGACAAAAACAAATTCGCTGTAAAGAGGAAAATGCCATGATGAGCCTGAAATGAACATTGTTAATACAAATTCTCCTGCTAGTTTTCACTTGAGATACTTGCTATTTATTTACCTATTTTCAGTAAGGATTCAATTTGGCACATCCAGGCATTCTTTTACAGAATCCAGATTAGCTGTAATTTGTTCACCATGTTAATTCTGTCTGATCTGTGCACTTCTGAGTATTAAAAGAAGTTTAATTAAAAGAGAATTGAGTGTTAATTCTTGCATAACTGAATAGAGCATCACAACAGAGTTCAACTTAGTGAGAGGTGTCTGTGCTTACACATTACACACTGGGGCTTGTAGAGAATTCAGCATCTACGTGGACATTGTAACTTTCAGGTATTCAAACCATTCAAATCATAAATCAAGTGACTGAAAAGAAAAAAAGCCAAGTACATAAATCAGTCCATCTCTGTTTCATCTGCTGGAAAATTATCCAAAATCAAGCTTACATTAGACCAAGTACCAAAGCAAGAAGAACTGGTCTGTATGAGTAAATAAAATGCTATTTTAAATGTGCTGGATTTACCAAGATGTATAAACAGATGTTTGCACAGACACTTTAATCTTTCTGAATAAAACAATAACAATCAAAACTGTATGAAGGATTTGCATGTGCAAGCTACAGGCACAACTGAATCAAGGCCACAGATCTGACACCAGTACATGCACCTTGAAGGACTGGGTGAGTAATTCTGCTCTGAGGATGTACTGTGTAAAAACAGCACAATGTTGTAACAAATCAATTTTTCTCGGTTTTGTTTGGGTGTTTTTATTTTCTTTTAAGCAATAGATTTACAATTTGGTTGGGTTTTCAGCCAAAAAAAAAAAATCCCAACAAACCTTAACACATGGGACAATGAGAATGTGTATGTAATGAATTGTAATACCAAAATACTTCTTGTTTTCTCTTCTATATTAAAACAGATCCAAACTTCAAAGATATTTTACATACCTACTAACCATAACCCAGTCAGATGGCACAGAGGATTTATGGGAATTCTTGACTTCGATCAAAAACTGAAATAACAGAAAAGTAAAGTTACACATCATGGGAAGTCAGGAAGACTAGAGAACCAGAATCATCATTCATCCAGAAACTGCAAGCATCAGAGGAAAACCACATTCAGCCTGAAGAGAACGAGCAGACCAGAAGGGAATGTTCTTTTCTGCCCAAAAGAAGCTGGGGTTATGACACACATAACCCTTCTGCACCTACAGAACTCTGCTCCAGCTCTGAGAGAGCTGGGGGCCAGAGGAGGAGGCACAGGGAAAGCCAGCAGCAGTGTCAGGGTGCTCAGTGCAGTGAAATCTAGGTGACGTGTTTGTTTTATGTGATTCATGTCAGTTATCTTTGTAACAATAGCCCGAGGTCCTGGATGTCAGGGAGTTGAGGCATTCTCACGTCACAGAATTCAGCTGGAAAACAAATTTCCTGCAGAGATTAGGTTAACACAGAACCTGACCACATTTACGGAAAGCCACAAGACCCACGTCTGGCAGAACTTCTCCATTGTAGCTAATAAGATTTAGATAGAAACTTCCAGAGGAGCCAGCAATCACCCTCAAGGAACAAACAAGGACAACAATCCTAATGCAAGAACAGAGCAAGGACAGGCTGCAATAATCCTTAATTCACCCAAAGCACTTCCCAGGTATTTCTCTGTTCTGAGGGAGCATTTGAATTTCACATCTATCAGGGTGCTACAAGAGCATAGGGAGAACACACCATACAGATCTGAGGAAGAAAGAAAGAGCTCAAATCAAATAAATTCCTGTTCTAGTCCTGTGTTCCATTCCTACAATACAACTGAGTTTCCATTACTTCCACTCCTTTGGCATCTTTCTTTTCCTCACTGGCCATACTCTCTGACCCCTCTCTGCTGCCTCTTTTGGTGTCTGCTAAACATTCACACCAGATGTCATGAATTAAGAGCTATCCCCAGCCTCTGCAGCTCTTTCATCAAGGCACCAGACATATTTCTGTCTGCAGAGGTTTCTGAGCCGTGCCCTGCTACAAAGGCCTCCCCTCTGCAATGTGTGCAGTGACTGCTGCCTCTGAAACCACTTTTCAGTACTTCCTCAGATGCTCTCCTCTCTTTGATCAGCTCCTCTCTTTTCCTTTACTCCACACAGATGGCAGCTATTAACCCAGCTTCCCTGAGAGAAACCTTTCAGATCCTGCTCTTCCCTGCCTCAGACAACACTGAAACACACTTTTCCACTTTTCCCTTGGATTTCAGCCTCTGTGCTGACAGCCCACCCGACTACTGGGCCGTGTGTTTCCTCTTCTCAGCTTCGCCCTCAATGGGAACATCCACTTCAGGTGTTTGTCAAAGGCTGCTGTCTCTAATTCATCCCTTCCCTCACTTTCAGCAGTGTCTGTTTGCTCCCTCCTGTGTCTCTTGGATCTTTCTCAGCTTCCTAAGTGCCCCACGGGCCAATTCCAGCCCCTTCCCTCCCTGTCCTCACCCACTCCTCTCTTCTACTCACAACTCTCACTCTGTTTCCTAACTCCTTTCTTTCCCTAATTTCCTGCAGACTTTTTCCTGGCTCTTCCTGCTCTCAGCTCCAGAGGACAACGCTGAGCACTGCTACCTGATGCTCCTCTCAGTTTCCCCACAAACGTGGCAGGGTCTGCTTTCTCTGTCTGTCACCACAGACCCCCTCAGCCCGCTGGATCACGTCCTGCCCACACTTGTGCAGCATCCACAAACAAAGTTCCAGCCCAGAACACCATTTCCGAGAATTGGAAGTAAAACAACACTTATCACTCTTTAATACTGTTCCCTCTTCTCTCCCATCCTTCAAATTACAGTCTGACTCAGTACTTTAGAAATCCTTTCACCATTCTTCAAATTAACCAAATGCTGTGCTTCCTGGTTCTCTGAGAGTATTCCAGTGCTCAACAGCCACACAATTAACCTTGGGAGTATGTGTTTTTACGCAGACAGAAAAGCAAAGCATTGCTGAGCCAAATCCAACCGCACTAATGTGCTCCTATTATTTAAGTCACTAAAGTGATTGACTTAACAAATAAAGGAGTCACACGGTAAGAAAGCTGCTCTCCAGAGTTGTGGGAAAGATTATAGTCAAATGCCCTCATGAAGCACCACACTCGGTGAATAGAGCTCCAGCTAGGTCCCGCTTTTACAGCTATTTTCTAGGCAAGGATGGGTACAGTCATACATAATAAACCCCACAGTACCTCTTGACCCGAAACTGCAACATACTCTGCAGAAGGGTTCTTAATCTGTTTACGAATATCCGGCAGATGCAATTGGATTTTAGAAAGCACGTCCTGGATCTCCTCCTTTTTCTTTCGGATGGCAGGGAAGTCTGTGAGGTCCTTGAACAGCTGAGTTTTGTCTCCAGTCCTATCCGTAAGAAATGTAAGATAAAATAATGGTAAAAAGAGAGAGATACACCTCAGTTCTACCGGCTTATTTGGTTATTTTTATGTGTTTGAACATTAGCTTAATTTCCTTCTGAATACAGATTTTCAGGTGCTTGGTCATAGTACAGCCTATTTACTGAAAGCTGCTGCACTCATGAAAGAGCAGAAAGGCACTTTGTATACAGAGCACCCCAACTGCTGCCAACACCTTTACTGCACTTAAACGTGAAACTTTAGGTGATTCCTGCACACTGTGAACACAGATTTTCAACAGATTTAGAATCTGGCCAAATTTGGGCACATCTTTGTAAGGATTGCATGGAAACCACCCCCCCCCCGCAAGGCCCTCATCAAAGCAGAATGCCATCAGTACTTTCCCAGAGCAGCTTCCTTCTTTTGTCCAGAAAAGACTACCCAGAATACTTTTAAGTACACGCAAAACAATGCCCTTTTCTAATTTCAGTGCCAGAAAAAATGACAGAACTGTTTTGGCAGCACTAGCTCAGGTCAGGATTGAAACCTGAAACAAGCAATGCCATTCAAATGGTTAAAACCGGGAAGCTGAACTAGCAATTAAAAATACAGCTGCCAACAAATATAACAAAAATTTAACTTACCCTAGTAAGTATCAGGCAAACAATAAAAAGCACTGTGATCAGCCCTAAGTTAATTGCAATATAACTGCACTTTAGAGCCAACATAGTGCTCTGCAAGTTAATTATGTAACTACCTTGAAAACTAATATGCGGAGAGCAAGTAATTAGCCAACTGAAAGTACCATAACAGGGAAGCAATAAAAAAATCTAATATTCTACTCACTCCACTACCCCTTTGCCTGCAAATGGAGCAACAGCTGGAGCCAGTGGCAAGACAGGTAACACAGAGCTGTGCTCTGGCTGTGCACTCCATCGGCGTTGGGATTACGTAAGTGACAGTGAGGATGCCATTTTAAGGTACAATACTAATTTTTAGAAACGATTTTGTGCTAATTAGACTAGTTTCCATGGGAATGCAAGGCAAAAAAAAAAAAAGATCCCTAGTAGCCAGCAGCTGATTGTGAAGACTGTCACTGTTATGTGATGCCTACCAAAAATTTTAACATAGACAGCTTCAAAAATACAAATCCCAAAATCTTAAACTCCCTGTTAAAAAAAAACCCAAAACCTGGAGCAAAGGGATGCTTTTGAGAACAATTACAGGATTTTATCCACACCTCATAACAAAAATAACCTGTGATGCAGTCTGTGCACAAGTGTGTCTGTGCATGGATGGATGTGAGCAGAAGCCATGATTTTGATGTAAGAAATGTTTTTGAGCAAAAATAATACCACCACATACATCTGAGATATATAGAGGCCAGAAAGTAAATTGGCTTAATCCTTCTGAATAAATGTAAATACAATATACCCATTCTGCAGATCATTTATATCTTGTATACTATCCTAGCCATCGTTAGTACAGTGACAGAAGAAAACACCCCATGTTTTGAACCTACCTACAGTAAATCTGGTACAATTTAGATACAGTCTGTTTTGGCACAAACTGTCACAACTATAATTGGGCACCAGGCATCAGCAGAAATCTCATAATCCCACCTTGCCAACGGGCAGAGGAAATCCTTCAGCCCTTCTCAACTTCTAAATTTATACACCTTGGGTCCACCTCTAAACCAGAAGCAAATAAAATAAAGTTCTACGCTTCGATTCTTAGATTTAATTTTCAATCTCAGTTTGGAAAAGATAAAAAATTTTTGATAAATAAAGTGGGTGTTTATTTTTAGTCTGTTCTGAATGTAAAAGTTAAAACAATGCTGCCCCCATATAACAACAGACTAAACTTTTTGCCACAACGTCAGCAAAGAATCCAGGGATAACAGTGGAGGCAGCAGTGCTTCAGAACAAACAGCAGACAGTAAATTATTTAGAGATATTCTCCACTATAATGCATATTAATTCCAATTTACCATCTTCTTCCTCTGTCCTTTTTTCTTCATGGACCAACAATAGACATAATTAAGACAAAAAAGGGCAGACAGCTTTGATGAATTCTCACAAAAATAGTGGAAGGCATATTGCTGACAGCAGAGCTGCCCCTCTGCTGAAGGTCAGGTCTCTCTTCAAAAGGAATAGCTTCCCTTAAAAAATGAATTAAAAAGCTGTTAAACCAATTAACATAACACAAAACATATTTTCCCATAAATTCATCACCCAAGGAGGTGAAAAACTCAAAAAATCATTCAGCTTGAGGGAGACACCCACTAGCCAAAATACCACCTCACCTAGTTTAACTTCAGAAAAGGAATGTAAGCCATAGGTAACAACAACCTCTGCTTTAACTAAAAGGAAGTGTACCTACATAAATATGAAATAGAAATACAAAACTGAGGTGTATTAAACCAAGATGCATAATTTGCATAACTGAACACGTTTGCTCAGAAAGCCTGTGAGGCACAGAAGAATCGTGTATTTCCTTTACTTACTTGGCTGCTTCTTCATTAAGGATCTTTAAATACTGTTTTGCTGGGGAGAGAAGGTCTGGGATTTCCAACAGTGCATTTTTTAATAGAGGAGATCTCACGTGGGAACGTATGACTGGGACAAAAGCTTGAATTTCCAAGTCCAGACGAGACAGGGTGCTGACTATCAAGAAGAACTCCTGCGTAGAGCACTGAGAATGGAAGTGTGAAAAATGCATATTATGATTGGCTCTTTGCAAATATTAAAATGAATGCTATATGTGTTATGTTGGAAAGTTATGGTGTATTAATCTCTTTTAAGTGATGTTGTATTATTCTCTTTTTAAGTACTGTGGTAAATATAGTTTTTACTATGTGATGTAAGATTTTTGTAACTAAGTCAAAGACTGGAAAAGACAATCAAGAAATCCTTCACACCATCACATCTGGATAAAGATAACAGCAACAGACACCAAGATCCCAAGAGAAGAATTATTGCCTCCTTATGGGGAAAGCTCAGACTTGGAGGAACCAAGAAAACTGATTTACAGATGGGGAGGAAAGCTGAAGTTGAGCAGAAAGCACCCTAATTTGAAAGGAATGTTTGAATTATGTATGGGATATATGCATATGCAATAGGCTATTGCTTTTAAGGGGTAATCCTTTGTTAGCAAGGTGTGCCTGGTGATGGAAGGCCAGACACCTGGACATCTGTAAATCTTTGCTTTTTATTGTCTCTTATTGTCCTATTTTTTATTACTATTAAACTTCTAAAATTTTAGAACAAGTGAATGGCGTTTTTCACAGGAAGGAATATCTGAACCATTACAATCCATTGCATTTTCATTAACAGGTTCTTCTGCTTTTTCAAAATGTGACAGAATGCAAATAAAATGTATGGACAGGAACAGAGCTGCACCATCTTGCCCCACTAATTAGGGGCTTAATTAACCACACCAATTGTCTTAACCCCTGTCCTCAGGCATTTGTCAAGAGCTGATCTCCAGTGCTCCTGTTGCTGGGGGCAGAAGCAGAAAAAGGGGCAATAAGGTGCAAACAGCAAAAAAGGCAGGTTGGGTGATGTCAGGAGCACCACACCTTGTCCACATGGTGGTGAGCACCCCAGTGCACCCCGGCAGGACAGGGCTGAAAGGCAAGGTCAGGCACAGACAGGGAGAGACTGGGAACAAGGGCACAGGGAGAAGGGAAAGCTCAGAGGAAGGGAAACCCAGATTAAAGTGCTCGGGCTCTGCCTGGCTGCTGCCAGCCCTGCAGGAGGGACAGGGGACACTTCATCGCACTCTTCACCCTCTCCTCAGCACAAGGGAGGACTCTCCCACCTCGTTCAGGCACTCAGGCAGGGCATTCTCCAAAAGGGAGCATCCCACACTGGGCACACACAGCCCTGCCGTCTGTGACACTCACATCTGTGACACAGAGCACACCGGCTCCCTCAGAGCAGCTTCTCACCAACACCACCAGCTTTCAAAGACAGTCTCCCCTCCCTTTCTGAACCACCTTGTGGGATTCTGGGCTGGTGGGCTGCCAGATCACCCCACAATGTCCTTTCTTTCTGTTTGTCGCTGCCAAAGAACAAGCCGGAGTCCGTCCTTTTCGTGTTCAGAGGTTGTTTATTATTTCTTATCAAAACATTTTCTTTCTGAGCTGCAGAGGTCTGATCAGCAGCTCAGGTTCTGCCCTTCTCTTCCCCACGGGGAGGTGTCTGAGTTCTTATACTAAAAGTTACGTATATCATGTTTACTACAATGTTCCAATACCTACTACTAACGTAAAACCACTTGTGACTATTCTCTACCTGTCAAACGTGTCCCCATCACCAGAGAAAATGGAGAGACAGAAGAACAAGAAAAAAAAACAGGGCATGCCCAAAATTCCTCCATCTTGTCTTCTGAACTCTTATCTTAAAACCTAAAAATCTACTTTTCCACCTTGTGATAAGCTAACTATCATTCTACTTAAACTCTTGTGGCTTGCAAATTCTCAGATATTGATGACAATTTTTCCCAAGGGCTAAAATCAAAGGCAAAGGTGTTTTTCCCTCCATGCAGGGGTCTCTGAGCCTCCTGCCAGGGTCTCTCATCACCTAGGACAAACAGAATGATGTCCTGGATTCCCACACCACCTGTCCTACCTGTGATGTGGCTCATGCCTTTGGGCTCTGGGTGCTCCCCAGTAACAGCACAGTTTGTCACCTCCAGCTCCTTTTCAGGGAGGGTTTGCAGGCAGTCCCCACCCCGGCTGGGACAATTCCCTCCTGCACGCTGCCAATCCCCCCCAAGGAAGGGGCACTGCTGCAGGGCTCTGTGCAGCTCTGGGGGTGCATCTGTGCTGCACAGCACAGGGACACCCACACCATGGGCACCCCGTGCTCTCCAACCCCGCTGAGTTCAGGCACACTCCCAGCACATCCCAGCTTCACAAAGTTTGAAAAAGGTTGTCCAGAAATAATTATGCTGGTATTTTTTTTGTATTTTGCTGATCTGTAGAAACATGCCTCCTTTAGCCTTCTGAAATTCTCCTGTCAGTCAACTGACAACACTGAAAGAAAACCATTATTTTTTATTTTATTTTCCTCACCTGAGGATGCAAGGAAGGCAGTAGGATATATAATATCCTTTGTCTGCCACATCCTTCTGTTCTGACATTTTTTTTTTTTTTCTCTCCTACGACAGCAATCTAGAATTTAATTTCTGGACAGGACTCTATGGGGACCAGTACAACACTGCTCACAGAAGAGGCAGGCTACAGTGAATCACTATTTCATAGAACACATCTATATTTTTATTTTGTCATCCTTTGTCTTTTAATTTCTCCCCAAAAGTAAATTTTTCTTTCCCTTCCTTCCCACACTCAAATGCAAGAACTGAGGCAATTCTCTCATTTATTACACTGCAATTATTCCCAAGGAATGTCTGTACCCAAACACAGAATCAAATATTAGCCCAAAATGCAATTTAACCACGGTTAGGAATTCAGGAGAGCCACAGACACTGCACCCTGAGTGTTTCTGGAAACCTAAGCTCATCTGTTTTACAGAACCACAGAGTTCTATGGGACAGAGGACACCCATTACGAGGTTTACCTGAAAATGCTCAGTTTTTCTGTGTTATTTTCTTTTTGTCTGCTCTCAGGCCCATATATTCCAAGATACTGTGTCCTTACCACTATTCCATACTGCAACAACTATCACCATGTAAAAGTGTTATCAGACAGCACAATTTTCCTTTTCATTGAATTAATCCAAATATCTCTAGTTTTACTCTTTCGTATTACACTAACTGAACTGTTTCTTTGCTGTTAACACCCTTCAAACACCTCTAAGCCTTCTGCTCTCCTTTATTCATTAATTTAACCAAAAAAAAAAAAAAAAAAAGGTTTTTTAGTCTTGCTACTTAAATGATCCATTATTCTGCCTCATAAAAACTTTGGGTTTCCTCTGCACTTGCTGTAATTTATCATCATCTCTCTGATAATCTGGGACTTACTTCTTCTATCTTGCAAAAGTTCTGACAAAAAAAAATTAAACTAAAAAACAAAGGAGTAAATATGTAAATGGTGTTTGAAGTCAAAGCACAGAGGAAAGACCTGAAACTGTGAACAAATGGTAAATCCCAGCTTGGACTCATAGTCAAATAAAACACTTTCTGACTGATTGCATCACCATCATCATCCAGATCCACAAGGATGAGGGATAAAATCCTGCCAGGCTTCTCCAGAGCGTGCAGAGGAGCTCCCTGGAGGCACCAGTGACCAGGACAGGAGAAAGAGCAAATGTGCACACCCAGAAATGAATCAACCCCACAGGGGTGCTCAGCTGGTGGGGGCTGTAATTGTTCTTTTTTTTAAAGGAGGTTCTTTTTTTAATAAATAAATATGTATTTATTTTTAAATAAATAGGGCCCTGATCAGTGCACCGTTGCAGGAGTGTGGGAAAGGGAGATGTGTGTGGGTACAGGTGAGAGCACCTGGCCGAGGGGTCTGCCAACAAGGGTGGTGAGGCTGCTGAAGCTCAGCCTCCACTAGGAGAAGAAAGCTGCATTTCAAGGCACCTAAAACAACTCCTGAAGTTACAAAATTTGTTAATAAACATTCTTAATCTCCTCACAGCAACTCTGATGGCCTACAGGACACTGTAAGAGTCACCTAATGAGTTAAACCTGTTTGATTCTGTGGTTGCAGACCTTTGGAGAAAGGGAAATCCACTGTGTTTTACTGCAAACAACCTTATTAACCAGTGTCCCCAAGAATGGGGTGAACATAGCTCTTTGTGCTTATTCAGTGTTCCTGTTCCCCCTCACTCCACGTTAGTAACGCTGCAGGACTTTGCATGTAAAATTTAATGTCTCCACTGCAGAAATAATTTGCTAAGCAAACAGATAACTTGGAATAGACACATTCAAATAACTCTGAAAATCTGGGCTCCATTACAGTGGGACTGATTCCATTCAAATCCTAGGTAACCTCACAGAAGATACATACTGTGTTACAAATCAGGAGCTTTTAAAATACAGTAAGAATTGTTTACATGAACCAGGATTAACAGCCTTGCATTCACAGAAGAGTCTCACAAGCTTGTCCAATGCTATTTTTGAAGTCTGCTTTTAAGATGACACCAATGACAGCCAAAACTTCTCTGGCACTGGAGAAACAACCTCAGAGCTGACAGTGATGTCAAACAATAGTTTCAACCAGCAGTTTATCAAACTGTCCTGAAAATGGATGCAGGAAAGATCACAGAGACCTAACACCCTCTCAGCAACACTGACAGCAATTCAGCCCTGTTTGCATTACTGAAATTGTTTCCAGTGGAGACCCACAGCTAACAGCCTCTAACCACTTCTAACTGCAAGTTAAAAGCATTTCAAATTTTTAAAAAATATGGGTATCTAAAATATCTAATATCTAAATACATTTATCATTCATTTCAAATTGTAATACACACCTTTATCTCTTTAGCATAGGGAGCAGGCTTTGGTTTGGGAAAAATGAGGTATTTAATTTTAAGATTATTAAGTCCCCTTGTTATGACTTTATATTAATCAGCTTAACAGGGAACAGTTTGCTCAAATCAGCATTTAGCATTGCAAACCTAAAAATATCTGTGATGCAGACTCTTTAAAAGATTAAAAGTGTAGTATAAGCAAGATGTGCACGATATTACCATAGTAAGAAAAGAAAAAGTAAAAAATACAAGGTATATGTAAGCTGAAGTCAACGGATTATTGTATGGGGAAAATGTATTTAAGATACTCTATACAAATAGCAACTAATTTCTTGGGCACGTGTAACAGGTATTCATTTCACACAAGAAAAGACAAACCAAAAACCAAAAACGCAACATTTTTCTCTGAATCTTCTGAAAATCACACCCTCTTCAATGAAATATCAAATGTACCTCCCAGGGAAGGGCACATTTTCAGCACCACTGAACGATTTTAACCCTTGGCACCCAGCTGAGCTGCACCCTTGTCCTCTGAGGAACCTGTGTCCCAGAAATAGTGAAATATTCACTGAAAATGGGAAGGCAGGTCCCTCGGGGAGGCTGTGGGCAGACAGGCAGCAAACACCCCCCTTGCCTGCTCTATTCTGCCCAGGTGAGCAGCCTGACAGGGGCAGGAAACCTTCAGAGCCTGATCCAGAACTGGGCAGGTTTTCCCAACTGCAGCAGCTCGTGAGGAACTGACCATGAGAGAGAGCCTGGGACTCAGGTCAGAGGCAGAACAAACTGAAATTATGTTTTACTACACATGGTGGTACGGTTTGATTATTGCTCTCCCTCCTTAGGTAAACAGCTCCCCTTTAATCTGTTTTGTACATTTAATGGCCAATTGTTATGATAATTCCTTGGTGACTGTGCTTTAGTCAAAAAATAATGTTTATTGAGTGAAGGGTACAAATAAGATAAACACTTGTGGGTTGAGCCGGTATAAATATTTATCTTCTGAAACACACTGAAAACACGGGCATGAAAACAGCAAGAAACATCAGGTTGGCCTTGCAGGACACATTTCTGAAAGTACAAATGGCATGTTTACTCTGTCCTGGTTTTAAAACCTGCCCGAACATCGGTCGCTGACCCTCTTGTGCCACACTCCAAGGCAAGGCTGAACAGTCTCCACTTTAATTGAGGCAAAAAAAAAAGCAGGGTCCTGCCATTTGTGTTTCCCCCTGATGCCAGAAGGAGATGCCTGTGGTGCAAACTGTGCTGGGTGATTTGGTGATTCTGCCCAGGCTGATCTGATCTGGAAAACTCCGAGCACCACCTCTGCCACCAAGGGCTGATTCTGCACCAGCTCCAGGCACTACTGAGGCAAAACTCATCAAAATTCCCTGTCTCTCAGACTCCTCTGCAGTGTCTGGGTGCTACCCACAGGTGCTCACACATTCCATCTCCAGGCACCCCTCTTTCCCCACAGAGAGCAGGGAGGCCCCTCTGCAGTGGAGAGCATTTCTGCCCGGCGGGGTGTCAAGTGCTGGACCTGCACAAACTGAGAACTCAACCAGTCCTGGTGAAGTAATTCCTCTCTCCATGGAAACTGCAATATTGCTCTTGTCTCCTTAACCACTCCCACAGTCCTTTTCCAGGCTGGGACAAAATCACAGCTGAACTGTGACCCCCAAGGTGATACCTAATTCCCGCTGTTAAAATGCTGCTCTAACTCCAAATTGGTTAGACCTGGGGTAAATCAGATACAGGTCTTGGTGGTTTGAGGCAATGGGAGCTTGTGAAGGGCCAGGTTAACAACTGCCAGCTTGAATTATGCTATCAGATATGACTTATTAGCAGGATTAAAAAATAAAAAAAAAAANAAAAAAAAAAAAAAAAAAAAAAAAAAAAAAAAAAGGAGTAATTCAGACCAGGAAAACAGACAGTGATGTCCTTGACCACAAGAGTTCCCATCAGGATGCTTTCCCTTACACTGTTCTGCCTTCATCTCCTTCTGTCTTCTCCAGAGTTGACTGGTGCACAGGGCTCTGCACAGTAAAATTTCTGCAGTGGCTTACCTGAATGTAAAAAACATTCCAAAGAATGTTTAAAATGACTGAGACACCCCAGCCATCTCTGCTCACTCCAGAGTGTCCTTGTACAGCACATCCCCTCAAATAATAACTTCACTGAAGTGTAAAGGGCCTGGAGGACGAAATGCTTGCCACATTCACCTATTTTTCCTGCAGCTGACACTGAACTAGCAAGCACATTCCTTCAGTGAAGCCACCAGTGTGTTCCACTCAGGATCCTGGATCCCTTAGTGGAATGAAATGGCACTGAATCTCACTTTTTGAGCACGTGGGAGATGGACATCTGGAATCAACAGACCTGGAAAGTGTTCTGCAGTGGGAACTGAAATGGCAGCATTCACACAAAAAAAATCCATGAAACCCACTTACTCCAGGTCCTTGAATATATATCTGCTCTGCTGGGACCTTTCTTCAGGCTCCATATTCACCATCTATGCTTCAGAATCAGTCTCCCAGAGTTTGCTTCCTTTGGTTCTTTATTGGAAACAGACCCTGTCTCTCGGGGACACTGACATCTCCTCAAAGTCCTAAAGGTCTTCAGGGATGACTCAGTGCTCAGGTCCTCTCCAGAGAGCTCTGCACAACCCAGGCTTTTACCAGGGGAAGCAAATCCATCACATCACAAGTGTATGCCTAGAGCTTGCCCCCTCATTTACCCTTTCTAGGGACTCTGCTGGAGCATTTCCCCTCTCCTGCAGCTCCTTTCCAACATCTGACTCACTGAACACATCTTGATGCTGCAGGGGCTGCAGTTCAGACAATCTGCATTGTCACCTCACCTCGAAAACCACATGAAAATCCAGGGTCTCTGCATGGCTCCACCTAAAAGTGAGCTTAAAGCTGAGAAAGGCAAGCAGCTCTACAGCAGGGAGGGACAGCTGAAGAAATAAGTACATACAGAAAATAAAACAAAACCAAACAAACCAAAGGAAAAAAAAAAAACCCACAGGACAGCAGCAGAGCAGCTCCAGGATATTGTGAAATGCAGCATATTCCTAGAAACACTACTATGTATGAAACCTGAGATGAGTTAAGCCATTAAAAAGTGAATTATCTAATTCCTTGGCAGCTGTTTGGACAAAAAATCCAACAATTGTATCACGTGAATATGGCACACTTTAGAGGATGGGCAAAGTGGTGCACAGTCCCTCCTTTCACAACCTTCCTTATGGCTGGACCTCTGTATCCATTCCCTGAAACACTCAAGAGCCAAACACTGCAGCACTTCAGGGCTTCAACAATTGTACAATAACTGGGTTTCAGATTTTCAGAGACAGAAAAACTTTCTGCTCTACCATCCAAAAAATTTCAGCTTTGCTCTCATTCTACCCATCTATTCCTTTATCTAAAAAAACTATCAAAACCTCTAAGTAGAACAGTGAAATAAAAGAACATTAAGTACTCCACAGGTGCCATTGGCACATTAATCTGCTTCAACTAAGAATTGCCAGTGTCTCATCTCTCATAAGTGATTCTTTTTAAAATGTTTATAAAATTCCTGAGGTCCAAACTGGAGAATTTATAAGCAAACCAACATTCATTTGCAAACAGCTAACTGCAGCCAAGTGGTTCCACTTGCACGTGTGATTTTAGATAAGCACATGGAATGCAAAGCTTTGGTTTAAAGGCAAACAACAATTCATGGCAAAAGGGAATAGTGCCCCATCCCACCTCGCTGAATCCAGACACTAAATCAGGAGTGCTGCAGATGTTTTCCTGTTACCATCAGCAGTCCAAAGCATGTGCTTTAGAGCCCTACCCAGACACTTCTTCTATCAGCATATCACTGATCACAAAGCAAGATTTTACCACATCTGATTTTTATAAACCCACATCCCTTTAATAAGTCAGCCTCAGCCCTGCTAAGTGGAAAACATTTTTAAACAAACATGCAAACCCAAAGGAAGCACACTAAGACAGAATGATGCTGTTTGGAAAGCAATAAATTAGTGTAATGATGGGTGTACCTTCTTGTGGAAAACACTGCAGAGGCCTCTCTCTAAATCTGGCAGCTTAGAGAGAAGATTTCGAATCTGACCAAGCACACTGGACTCTGACAGCAGAATTTCAGACACAGCATCAAGCCGGGCATTTATTTCACTGCAAAAGAAGAAGAAGATCAATAATTAAAACCTGTGTTTCTCTGAGGGGAAGGGGGAGGCAGCAAACATCTTCCTTTGGGTTTTTTTGGGTTGATTTGTTTCAGTCTTTGACTAATGCCACATCCTCATGAGGAGGTCAGTAAAGAACTGAGGAAGGCAGAGAATCTCAGGGTTTCATTCCAAATGCAAGCCAGATCCTGGACAAGAGCTCACTCTCCCCTGTCTGTGCTCACAACAGCCCAAGACACGCTTCAGTGCCCAATTCTGCACGTGCTCCTGGTGGCAGGAACACTGAATCCTGAGGATTCCACCCCAAATGTACACACTAGTGCCTGGAGGATGGGCAGAGGGTTTGGAGCTCACACCTGCACTCCCTGCACCCCACACTTTACTCCAGCAGGTTCTAGACACCCCTCACCATTTTCCCCCCCATCTGATCCTCACCAGTGATTGGTAATTAAATTACCTGGATCAGGACTACGTTGGTTTTTCTACTTTTTTTTTTTTTTTTGCTAAAACCTATAACATTTATCTCCCTATTTCAGGACTGAAATAGGAAACATCCTCCTGAAGTGAGGAAACACTTTTTTTTTAACAAGAAGAGGTGATTCCATAGCTCTGGGCGGGTTCCTTACAATCATACTCTTAAAAGCAAAGGGCTGCAGAAATGGACAACTACCACCAAGTTTCACCCAAATTTTTACAGAGTATCCTCTTCACCCTTCCAAAATATCCACGGACTGTAGATTGCAGAGGTAACTCCGTTTCTGCTTTCTATGCAACCAAATTGCCCTCCTGCTGCTTTCTAGGGGAGCTCTGAGAGTGGGGTGAATGTGTGTGTCCAAAGCCCACCCACCCATGCAGTTTAAGGAGAAATCAGCCCTTTGAAGCAGACACTCCACATCCCAGACAAGGGGGTGCAAAAGCAGCCCAGCCCACATTCTCAGGGACCAGCACGATGCTCAGAGCTCAGCCAGCACACAGGGATGGGAACTGGGGATGCAATCCAAATTTAAGATTTTTGGAAGATTGCCTGCCTTGCCCATGGCTTTTACTGCAGAGGTTTCAGGCCAGTTGCCAGTGTGGCTGCTCATAAATAGTGTCCATGAGGAAATCAAAGAAATCAGGCCCCTCCAGAGGCTGCAGACATTACAACAGTCCAGCAGTCAGAGACCTCTGGCCCTGACAACAGCTGAATTTAAATTTTACTGCACTTCATGTGAAAGGTGAACTCATGCCTGTGTGTGCTCCCAGCTGAACACAAATCTAACAACTGTCATGTGCCAGGATGGTTTCAGTGTCACAGTTCTTCACGCCAGACAGCAAAACCAGCTCCTCACAGCCCCAGACAACACTCTGGTCCCCAGAGCAGCACCAGCATGGCCCTGCCCACCTGGGCAGGTGCAGCTCCCACTGCTGCCAGGTGAGCAGGGACAGCCTGTGCTGCTGGGTCTCACTGCCACCCCTGGATGGGATGGGACAGGCCCTCTGACAGCACCGGAGCACTCACACCACTGTTACCTGTTCCTTCTGCAGATTTAGAAGAGCCTTCTGATTGTTTTCACATTTCTAACTAAATTCTCACGCAGTTTCATGTAAATAATAGATAGTTAGCATTCTTTCTGTGGGGTGAAGAGAGAGAATAGACAGGTGAACTGTCCACTGTGGTAGAAGGGGTGAAGCCCAGGGTGACCAATCTCTGTCCAGCCTGTGATTTCTACACAATGGAGTCAGACCTTTGAATAAATCTCCTTTTTCTCGCATGAATCCGTGCTGGACATGTCTGTGTGTTTCTATGTCCTACAGCGACACAACACCACTCCACGTTTTTTCCCACTCCCTAGGACTGGGTTTTCCTCCCAGCCCTGAGGAAAACGGGAAGGTCAGACCTGGCAGGCAGTGCTGCAGGTGACAAGAACAGCTGACCCACTGCTCCAGCAGTGCCAACACACGCATTTTTAAAATTTCCCTCCCTTCCTGTGGGCAGCCAGGCAACTTGGAGGCAGCTCCCAAGGACAGCAGGGTGACAGGGAGGAACCTGAGCAGGGCTGACAGCGGTGACAGAGCCACAGGACACGGTGAGCATGGCTCCAGTGCCAGCACACTGCTGCAGTGACCTTCTGAAGGGTCAGTGTCACCACCCACAATTCCATTTTCATGGAGAATTGCTGATGTTTGCTGTACTTGAAACCCTGGAACACTTCTCCTCCACATGAGGGAGTACTGAACTTGTAAATTATAAACACATGTACCTTAAAGAAGATAAAACCCTTTATTTTTCATTATTATAAAAAATTATAATTTT
>WEZZ01021229.1:10576-32179 GCA_013400585.1 Chloropsis cyanopogon
ACACTGCTGTTATAAAATCCACACAGTGGTTACCACCATTCTTGTTTCTCATTTTCTCAGCTCCCGGAACCACCACACATCACTCTGTTCCTCTAGGAGAAGCAATTGCATCTCACCTGTGTCCTCTGAACTTGCTAAAGTTCACAAATAGTTTACAATATATACCTAAAAAAATTATGTCATGCTATCTAAAGATTATTTATTTTCATGTATGTATCTATATGTGTGCTTTTGTGCAGTGAGTAGGAGGTCATTAATTCCCAAATAAATCCTGATAGATGGGGAAAAGATGGATCCTTCGGCTGTAGTGAAAGATCAGTGTCTTTCACTGAAACATCAGCTGCAGTCAGATGTTTGATTTCAGGACAGGACAGAAGTCAGTGCATTTGCTAAGAATGGCTTTGATGCTGTAGAGACAAAATAGGCCGAAAGCCTAACTGAGCTCAGATGTTGATAGGGAAACAGTAAGGAAGATGATAATTTTTTAGTGACAAATAAAGACGGTACCATTTCAGTGTCTGGTGTTGACAGTAGATTCACTGCAGCAATTTACATCTACTACTTGACATTCACAGTGGAGGGATCTATAGGTTTTTAAAATGTCTTCATAATGTATCAGAACTTACCAGAAGTTTCCTGAATGGATGACAGTCAAGTAAGATGAGTATTTTAAATGCATGATAAATATAATTTTCTGTCATCTTTTTTGTATGTGTTTATGACCAAATCTGAACTTCTTCTGGATTATTTAGCAATTACATGTATATTCCAATTCTAATTTTGATCCAGCCATGATGTACTTACTGATGACACTAGACTTGGAGGTGCTCTTGACTATCTTAAAGCACGAGAAGTGATGACATTTAACAAGAACAAGATTTAACTAGATATGAAGATATATTTTCTCTACAAGAAGGTGATTGAACAGGCTGGTCCATACCCTCCCCTCCCATCCCCTCCCCTTTTTCCTTTCAAGTCTTCTTTTATTGTGATTTGAACCAAAATATAGGGTATTCCAGTGCTACTCCTGATAGGGGTTTGAATAAAATGTATCATACACTTAATTAGCAACCTTCAAGAATATGTCAGTTTGCAGGGGAGAGTATGCGAGAGCAAATGGCAAGGAATTTTTAAAGCCCCCCAGCTTGCAAGACTGGTTTCAAGTGGGTAAGATAGGGGGCCTATGCCTAGAGGTAAGTGCCAAGATTTTTTTTTTTTATATCTACATTATTTTATTCCAAATGTGAGACATGACAGAAATCTCACACACAATAAAAGTGATAAATGTCAAATTTAAAACTTCACCAACTACTCTTGACTTAAAAGTAAAAACAGACCTTTCCACCTGTTCCACCTAAGCAGCACAATCAGAATAAAAAAATCAACATTATTAAAAAGATATTTAATTCAAGTGTCACCCACTTCGTGACACTTTATTCAGTCTAATATCAATTCTTAACAGTGTATCTCGAGGTCATTTTTTCAGTGCACTTTCTTGCCACATGCATGCTAGAATAGTAAATCTATTTGGAGTACTTCTAATGAAACAATTTTAAGTGATACTATTACATACAGAAATAATTCAATAATGAAATATTTAAATTCAGTGTCAAACCTTTCTTTTTAAGATGTAGACATTTATATTTACTCTTCTTCTTACCTAAATGTGATTTTTTTTAAAAAAGGGCAATTTTCTGATACAATTTGAGGTTATCCAATAATGTAGAAAATAGAATAGCAATAGCAGTTAAAACAAGACCTATCATAACAGAATGAAAATCACGTTATAGTGAGTAACTTATTGCAGTCAGCACAACTGCACTTGTTTATAAGAAAGTTAAACATTCTTAGTAGTACTTATAAAATTTTAAATGACTGAACATCTTTCCTTCTCAAAATCCATCAAAAAAGAGAAAACAAGAAAAAAACAAGAAAGATAAAAACATGAAGAAAGAAAGCACATTTACCTCAGCTGAAACAGATAAACTGTCTACATGCAAACTGAAGCTGCAAAAACCAGAACTGATATTTGACTTCCAGTGCATGACCCTTGGGGATCATGAAAAATTTATCCTTTAAGAACCAGTAATAACCTGACAAAAAAAAATTTGAAGCCTTATGTCCAATGCATAGCAAAGGAACATTTTTCTGACTTTTGTCCTTTACTCCTTTTGACATAAACATTTCCTTCTTCCTGTTCAAATCTTTTTAGAGTATTATTTAAAATAGCAAAAGGAAATGAGTTCTGTCTCAAAGAAAGTAATGCATTCTTTGCATCTTACCAGCCTAAACTCATCATGCTAGCTTTGTGCCAGCTGTTTATGGGAGATTAAGTGCTATCATGTTTTTGCACAATCTCATAAAAATTGTCATAAAAGTAAGGGTGATAATGAATTATCCATGTCCTCATCTTCTCAAGAGTATATTAAGAATATAGATTAAGCCATCCGTTCTTCAGAGGTGGGTTACTTTGTTGTTGGTTTGTTTTTTTCTTTGCTTTGTAAGAATTTGGGTGACAGAAGGATCTAACAACTGAGAAACAGTTACTAGGATTCCTGAAAACAGCAGCAAATACAGAAGAACACTAGAGAGAATTTGTGAAAGTTTAGAGGGATACTGTTGAAAAAGCATTGGAAAAAAATAAATTATGTTAATAAAGACTTAGTTCTCCTGTGACCCATCAACTTGTTGGGTTTTTTCCAGTGAAATAGCTTGTGCAAAATGATTCAAAGAGGAAGATATATAATCAGAAAGCAATTAACAGAAAGCGGGTAGCATCACCATGACTATATGCCTAGTTTATCTTATACCCCTATTTTAGAGGGCCCAGGAATATCTTGCATTTCGTATGTTCCTGTTTAGTGGAGATCTCAGCCTTGGTGTAAGAATCAGACCTGGAAGGCCCCTTTAATTGTTGCAAGACACAAACAAGGCCTTCCCAGCACTTTTTCTTCTCCTGTCTGAACAACCCCAATTCTCTCAGACTTTCTTTATAGGAGAGGTATTCCAATGCTCTATTTCCATGGTTGTCCTCTGGACCCACTCTAACAGACCCCTGTCTTTCTCCAGAGCTGAATGCAAGACAAAAGGTGGAGTGTCACAAGAGCAGAGTAGAGGGGAAAAATCACTTTCTTCATACTGCTGGCAACACTTGGTGTTATGCCACTCATCCCATAGTCTGTATTGATCTCCCTCAACTGAATTGACTGAATCATTCAGCTTGGTGTCACATGCAAACTTGCTGGAGGTGCACTCAGTCCTGCCGTTATATCATTGATTAAAATATTAAATATTACTGGTCCCAGTACAAACCTCTGATGGATACCACTGGTTGCTGCTTTCCACTTTGGACACTCAGCCATTGAGTGTAACATTTGATACAATCGTACAGCCAATTCCTTATCTATCAAAATCCTATCTCTTCAATTGAACAGCAAGAGTGTTTTAGGGGATAATTTCAAAGGCCTTACAGAAGTGCAGGTAAATGACACCCATAAGTCTTCCCTTGTCCACTGATACAGTCACTCCATCATAGAATGCCACTCGATTAATCAGGCATGATTTGCCCTGAAGTTGTGTTGGCTGTCTCTAAACAATTCCCTGCTGTGGTGTTTTATTTTTTGGTGGTTTTTTTTTTTTTGGGGGTTTTTTTTTTTTTTTTGGGTTTTTTTTGTTTTTTTTTTGTTTTTTTGGTTTTTTTTGTTTTTTTTTTGTTTTTTTGGTTTTTTTTGTTTTTTTTTTGTTTTTTTGGTTTTTTTTGTTTTTTTTTTGTTTTTTTGGTTTTTTTTGTTTTTTTTTTGTTTTTTTGGTTTTTTTTGTTTTTTTTTTGTTTTTTTTTTGTTTTTTTTTTTTATCTATGAACATCAGAAAACATTTTTTTTATAAGAGTGTGGCTGGGAACCAATACAGATTGTCCAGGGATGTTGTGCAGTCTCCCTTCTTAGAGATATTATTCAAAAGCCATCTGGAAATGATCCTGGTAAACGCAGTCTAGGTAGCTCTACTTGCATAGAGAAGTTAGACCTGATGACTCCCAGAAATCCCTTCCAGCTTCAGTCATCCTGTGATTCTGTGAGGTTAAGACCTTACAGTAACAGTTACGACTTATTGTGAAGACAAGGAGGGTGAGGAGAAAGGATATATAATTCAGGCTTACCTGAAAAGAAGGTCTAGATACAACAAAAAAGTATTAAAAATGTTTATGGATTAAAAAGAATGAGTGCTTTTCTTTCATATCAAAATTCTCTTTCTCCAAAGATTGCTTTCATAACTTGACCTATAAAGTTGAAAATACCTGTAAATGTCACAGTAAAAACATCAGCTTCCTTCAATATTAGAGTTTAAATAAATTTTCTATATCTTACTTAAATGACTGGCAAGGCAGATCAGGTGATCCCTTGTTTTATACTAGGTGTTGGGTTTTTTCAATTTTTTTCTGCATTGCTAGACTGCTTTGTCCTAGGATTTTAAAGGCTTTTATTAAGTGACTTAATAGTTTAGTTTTTTCCCTGCATGTTAGCCTTATCACCACTCTGATGAAAATCATACAACAGCAGGAGAAGGTGCTGTGAAAAGGAGCACAGTGTGAACAGACCATCTCACACTGCTCCAGCTTCACATCTTTCATTGCTCTTTATAACAACTTAAAGGATAGACTTTGGGAGGTCAAACACACACTGATTTGGTCTGATAATTGTGACAGTGTGTTGGCTAGCGTGTGATCTTTGTTAGACAGAGAGGTATGAAATGCACCTCACCTTAGAAAATTGCTGCAGGTGGGTGAAAATGTGTACTTTCAGAATTACATGAAGTGAGCTCATAGATCATGTAGTCAGGTGGCTGTGTGCATATTTCCTGAAGTATTCATGCAACAAGTCTGTTGCTTCATCTCATGGGCTTTTTATTAAGCTTGGTACTGTGTTGTGATTGTTATGATGCCTGTTATGATGAAGTAAATGTGTGTAGGAATGCTCACATCAGAGTGGAAGACTTGCTGAAAACTCAACATTTTCCGTCATAACTGAAGCCTCTTAGAATTTGCATCGGGCTGCAAAGAGTCAAGAGGAGGACAATTTGATATTTAATTTGTGAGAATGTAAGATACTTTATTAACAGCATTTTCATTCCTAAAGTTGTAGTTTGAATGAGCAGGTTTTGACACTGTGCAAAATCTGCTTTTCTTATCCTTCATAGTACATGTTTATGGAAAAGCAAAATCATGGGCTGTCCCACCATGGCTCACAGAGTATAGTCTAATTTAAGCAACAGGAAGGTGGACCTTAGCATATCTCACTTCTACATCTGTTCACCTCTAAAGCCACATATTTTACATTACCAAATTTTTCATCTGTGTCAATTAACTAGATCATACATCATTGTGTGCTTCTTTGTCATTGTCTTATCTGCTGTGTTTTCTAATAGTGATCACAGTTATGATTTTGGACTGGCTTGATGATAGGACCTCACAAGTGTTAGTGAATGACTAATGTTGTCTTTGTGTGAAGATCCTGGTGTCAATAGTTAGTTGTGTGGTATGCAAGGTAATCAATCATTGGTGTGCTCAAGGCTATTCCTCACACATACCAGAACTCCTGGTAGAGCATCCTAGAGCAAATGGGATACAGATCCCTCTAACCAGTAGTGTTCTACACATGTACAGGTCTTTTTTATCAATGGTGAGCAGATGTCAGACAGCTGGGAAAAAACAATCTGTTTTTTAAAACCTAATAGATATGTGACAGGTGCCTCATGCCAGGGAAGAGTCAGAACAGGGCTTCTTTACAAAGAGTGAGAAGTTTAAGGTTGAAATGAGCTATTCCTAATTTAAGCAGGACAGTGGCCACACCCTCACAGTGCAATTTTTCACAGAACCTGAGCAGAGAAGCAGTGATGATGAGTGATACTAACAGGCCCTACCAAGGGCACACAGCAAGCAGGCAAAGGCAAGGGGAAGGATCATTGCAGGGTTATTGCACAAGTCGGGAGAAGCAGGGGATGATGCTGGATGCTGAGCTGCCTAAGGTGTGGTCCAGACCTTGACTGGGTGTCCCAGGCTGATAGTGCTCCTGAGCCATGGACAGAGAGCCCAGGTAGGGCTGGGCAGGGTCATTGGGGCTCATGGGTATATTCAGGGTGGCATACTGAGTATTCACAATTGGGATTAAGCTCATTCCTGATAAATACCTAATGTGGCTGAGAGCCATGATAAATCATACCCCAGTCCCTCTCTCCTTGTGCAACCCAAGTCACTAAACATATATCCAAATACTGAAGTAGGAATTATTTTAGGACCAGTCTTATTTTCCAAAAGCCATACAAGGACCTAAAATGCCTGGGAAAGAATTAGAACTTGTTATGAACCTATGACAAATTTGAACTAATAACTTTTAGAAAAACTCATACTCATGCACTATTCCCTTAAGCCACTAAGTATTTTTTGTAGTCTTACATGGATTCTTAGAGTATTATGTTAGATTAAGAGCAAAGTAAACAAAAGTTTTAAATTAGCTTATTTTTTAAAAAACCTAGTCCATTTTTATTACCTCTGTCATCATGTAGAAAATGATAGCCATAAAAGAAGTATATAATGGAAATAATTCACCTAGTTGCTTTGCTTTGTTTTGTACAGCCAACTAGTGAGACATTTGTGGCAATATTGATACTTGATGATGGTCTAATTTGAATGCTACTATATAAGTAACAGCAATAGTCTCTTATGTTTATAAAGATTGCAGTCTCTACCTGCAGTTCTGTTTTAATAAGTTAGTCATGTCGGAAAAGCTCTAATTCAGACACGGTTTCAGCTAACATAACAAGCCTTGCTTTCACTGTGCAACATTTTCTTGAACAATTTCCTTTGGCATTAAATGACACTCCCTGTTTCTTCATCACATATGACCTTGTCTAAGGAAATATTATAAAGGAGTCCTGGGACCTAAAGTTGTGGGAAGAAGGTAAAACTTGTCATAAGAAGAACCAGACAAAGCAGCAACTTGTGACTTATTTTGATAGTGGATTTTCCAAAGACTGCATAAAAAACCAAAAGCGTTCTGAAGCAAATGGACTCATGGATTCAGCAGCAGTGCAAGTTTGCTATTTAACTTTTAACCATTAGGTAAATGCCATTATCATGATGGCTATGATGATTTCAGTGAGATCATTTACATCTTATCTTCTTGTTAGTTATCTGTCATCTGAAATATAAGTAGCAGCATGCATAATAGCACTGTCTAGGTGTCTCAAACATGGAATGGACAAAGCTATCAAAATAGTCTGTATTTTTCATGGTTCATATTCTGCAGAAACCTCTTTGCTGTATTTACAGAACAAATATCCATTCAATAGTTGCAGAGGACTATTCATTTCAGATGACCTTCAAAGAGGTTGGGTGCGGTGTCAGTGGAGGTATCTGACATCAATGAAAGCACTTACTCAGTAAAAACCTCCATTGCTTTATGCTTTATTGTTGTCAGGTATATAAACTTTTGTTTGTTATTGCATGCAGGCAAATTATATTATGTCACCTAGAAAGGCTGTTGACAAGGCATAAATTCTGTAGCCGACTCACACTTAAGAGAAGTCTAGGGAGACTGAAGAAAAAAAGTGAACAGATTCCATTGAAGGCCAAAGCTGTCTTCAGTCATATACTTCTTAAATGTGCAAATAGTATGCATAGTGAAAGCATGGTACCTGATGAAAAAACAGGAATTTCTCAACAAGATTAGCTAAGATTAGGTGCAGTCTTGCTTCCTGGCACTGGGGGAGAAGCCACTCTTGCTTTCTGGAGCCATCTGGAACTTCTCAAATACCATTCAGATTAAATGAAAGCAGAGGTCTTCTGCAGGTTGTCATTTTGGGGTAGATTCCTTAGAGGAAGACAGCCAGTGTAGCAATAAATCATATTATGCTTTAGAACTTAGAATCACCTGAGAATTCAAAAGTGTTTCAACAGGTGTGTTTAGACTAACATAAGCAAAACAGGGCCACTGTCGCCTCTCTCAGTTTGAAATCTAAAGTAATACATAGAAGGTGGCATTCCACAGCTACAATGTACTTCTCCCCAGAGTCAGATTTGTCTCACAATGCTTGAGTTTTTACAGATTTGAAGAGTGAAAACCTGTGGGCATAACTGACCTCATAACTCTGGAATTGTTGAATACTTGCTGGAAAACAGTCCACTAGAAGATTTGCAAGTGATCAACATCCACGTACCAGTTTCCAAGTACTGAAGGGATGGATCTGTCCTGTAGTGCATTTCCTGAAGGATTTGAAGGAAGAAACAAGAACACAAAACCAATTTGACTTTGTCTCTTGCTTGCTTGTTACCTCACAGATAGAATTTCAGCCAGTAGTTGAATAATAATCCTGCATACACTGAAACCTCTGAATAAGCATATTCATATGGGATTGGTCCCATAAAGTCCTAACGCTCACAAATAAAATGCTTAAGAGACAAGGGCACAGAAATGCCTTTGCCATACTGTCAAAGGTCAGAACAGTATATTTACATGGCTCCATTTCCTAGCTGCATGCAGTTCTGGTATCCTCAGCACAGGAAGGACATTGATTTGTGGAAGCAGGTCCAGAGGAGGTCACCAAAATAATTACAGGGATGGAGCACCTCTTCTATGAGGAAAGGCAGAGAGAATTGGTTTGTTCATCTGGAGAAGAGAAGGCTTTGGGTAGACTTCATTGCGACCTTCGAATAACAGAAGGCAGCCTACAAGAAAAATGGAAAGAGACTATTTACAAGACCATGTAATGATAGGACGAGGGGAAATGGCTTCAAACTAAGAAGGGGTATTTTTAGATTAGTTATCAGAAAGAAATTCTTTAGTTTAAGGTTAATTAGGCCCTGGAATGGGTTGCTCAGAGAAGCTGTGGATGCTCCATCAATGGTAGTGTTCAAGGCCAGGTTGGATGTGGCTCTGGGCAGCCTGATGTAGTGAAAGGTGTGCCTGCCCATGGCAGGGGGGTTTGAACTATATGATCTTTTTGGTCCCTTATAACCCAGGCCATTCTGTGATTCTCCTAAAGCTAAAAGATTTACATCAACAAGAAACATGACATCTCCATTGTGTTATGTATTTAACGATAGAATCATAGATCTATATTACCTATTCGCTTGGAGTAGTAGGCCTGCTTTATAACATATTTGTTCAGAAGCAACCTTCAAAAGAAGTAAAGATATCATCTGTTTTTAAAGAGTGATTTTCAATAGTGGAGGCCTGCAGAAATGAACACTTTTGGAGAAAATTTTAGCATAATTTACGAATATTTTCAGCAAATGCATCTTGTCTTTACAGATTTGGCATACCTGAAAAGCAAGACTGTGACAGTTTAATGCAAAAGCAATTATACTCTGTGCCAGAAGTACTAAATGTTTTTCCAGTGGAGGAGGATATAGTAAAAAAAATTCCCAGCATTTTAATAAATCTACTGCATTTTTTTCCTTAGATCTTCAATATCACCTGTCAAAAACCACAAGAACCAAGCATATAATTTTGTTTTCTGTAAAATGTACTGCTTTAGCTTGTAAATCCTTGATTTCTTACAACTAAGCAGACTCCAGCGGTAATTTGGATCCAAATAGATTTGGTTTTAGTTACCTGTCTCTCATGGAACGCTTAAAGCACCTTACAGTCTCTGAAGACAGCCAGTAGAGTAGCAGGCTGTCTCCTGTCACAGGCCACTTCTCATGCCTCCTGATTTACTATATTTTTTTCACTCATCTATCTACAAAGTTTATTTTGTTTAGTACCAAAGCACGCACTTTCTGATTTCCAAATCTCAGCTATTACCATGCTAATTCTCTATAGTCTAATGCTTAAACATAAAAACGTGCATGAGCGACCTTAAAAGTTCAAGTTCTACTTCATTTTTACATAGACATAATTGGTTACACTTTTAGTAAGAAAAGTTGACAGAGAAAATTTAAAGCACCATTAAGCAAACAAACATCAGCAATTTTACCTGAATGCAAAATGTATTCTTGTAATTTTTTCCCCATTCTTCATCTCACCCACTCAAAGTAATTAGATAAAGCCTTTTCACTTCTGAAGTTTCAATGGCACTATGTTTTTTAGCATTTGTATTAAAAACAGTTTTTTAAAATTAATTGGTTGTTTTTATTCTTCTTTGCCCGTTAAACCTCTGCTTTCTCGTGGCTAGAGTGTATCAAGTTGAGTCAAGAGTAAGCAGAGCTGTAATAATCCCTATTACACAAACATCAGTCTGAGGCTGAAATAACTTTTGCAGAATATCTGGGTTACTTTCACGTATTTCTCTACTTTCACTGTGGCTTTAGGTAACATAAAGCTTCTAGATAAGTGAATTGCACTGATTATCACACTTTGGAGTATTGGAATGATGCTTTCAAGCACCATCCCAGTCTAGTGTAAAATGACCACCACTAAAAAATATGGAAAAAATATTTAGATTGTGTGATTGAGTCATTTAGATTGTAGCTCTCTCTTCTTCCTTCATAATAATCAGATTTATTTACAGATATTAAAAAAAAAAATTGTGTTGGGTGTTGTGTTCTCTTCTAACACAGTCCAAAAAGATTCCTGATGTTATTTCTCATCCTGTGATAGACAAAAAATCACAGTAGCCTTTTCCTTAATACCTACATAGCCCCCAACTCCATGTGATTTTCAAATATGATTTATGAATTCTAAACTCTAATATTTTAAATTGAAATCAAACTGTTCCATGAAGTTCATGCATAGGTATTTCAAAACAGGGCAAATAACCAGCAAATATTTTATAGTATACAACTGTGCTATTTTTTTCCATGAATTTTTAAATGTATTTTTTCATAACAATCTTCATTTGTCTGATTTGGCCATTACATATTATCAGTAGTATTAGTGTAACAGTTATGATTGTAGTATTAATTTCCAGTGTTTCCATAACAAATGCAATCTTCTATGAAGAAGAGGTGTACCAGAAATTTTTTGCTAATAAAGGTTATAAGTAGGCATATATAAATTTTACAAAGCAACTTTTTTCTCACACTGCACTTCAATCCATTTCAGTTAATTGTATAAGGCTGGAAAAGAACTTTTGTTGTCTTCCTTTTTAGACAAAGAATTCTGCTTTCCACAGAGAATTTTTTTTGCAGAAATGTCTCTATTATAAAATCTTGGTCATTTATTTCACATACTTTAATAGAGAGTAATGGCTAAACTTAATTGCCAGTATAACTCTAAGTAGAAGGTATTACTGAATGATTTGCTATATCCTCTTACCATTTCATTTCCAGCCAGAAGATGTGTTTTTTTTAAACCATCTCTATGGATGCTCATGGGAGAGTATCTAGATACAATGTTATGAGAATGATCTGGAAATTATTAATATCAATTGAAATATTCATCTGTGCTATGTGAATTTTGTACAGTGCAAGTTTTAAGCTTGAACTTTTTTCTACAATAGTATATGCAATTTCTACATAAGGAAAAGAATTATTCTGAGAAAAGCATAAGCTTCGTAGGCAAATTCTCCTCAGGACTTGTTATTTGAAAATAAAAAATGTGAAAGTTAAGTATCATGTGTCTCACGTTCATCATCTTGAAGGCAAAACTTCTTTAAGTATCAAAGATCACATATTTTGATACAAAGGAAGATTTAAATCCTTGAAATTAAATTAACACTGTCCAAGGAAAGACCAATTCCTTAAGAAGAATTCTTGCAGATTGTACATTTACAACTGTAAATAGTAAGACTTTTTAACAATTTAAGTTTCCCTGAATACCTTTGAATGTGGAGTGATGGGTAGATTTCATACCAGCAATACCTTTCCAGCTAGTCAGTTTATGAGCTAGTCGGTTTAAATCTTTACACTATGAGTGGTTGACTTGGCTAAAAGCAATACTCCATTCACAGCATTCCTCAAAAGAAACCATTATGGGACACATAATAGCATAGAGAACTTTCATATTTTTCATGTGACTTAAAATTAGTAATTCCTTGGGTTTACATTACCCATCTAGAGATAATTTGAAAAGGTTTCCACTGCTGAAGCTGTGCATAAAAAAATGGAAGCATTAAAAACACTGAATACTGAAAAATGCAGGCTATAATAGACAATCTGGACTCTCAGGAATATCTTAGGCTCATAAAACTTATTTACTTATTTAACACAACATGACCAAATGACCAAAGCTTGCAGTCTCTCCCTTAATCTTTTTCTACATCACAGAATGAAAACAAAACAAATAAAGAAAAAAGTTCAGTCAGATAGTGTGGCTATAATACACATTTTTGGCATTCTTTACCAAGTGCCTGTTATTCTTCCTCTAAGGACCTTTTTACTGTAGTTGTGAGTCATTTTTCCCCTGTGGGCTTGTGGTATTTAGGTCCCATGCTAACTATTGCTCACCCATGAGGTTTTCATTGAAGACAGAGCCTAGGAAAAAAACTTCTAAAAGGCACCACTGAGCCACAGGGAAATTCAAACTGCTCTGCATACTGGACCTAACAGAGCTGCTGCAATCAAAGGATAAAGTTCAATGATAATTTCAATGCAGTTTCCTTCAGAATGGGATTTATTCTCCTTTGTTTAGTAGTGATTTGTTGCCTGTTATTTTTCCTAAACTAGATTGCTATAGATGGGATTTTAGAATCTTAGGGTTTTGTTATAAAGAGAAAGTAACAACTTCAATACAACAAAATTGGAAAGAATGCTTTCCAGATACGTTGCTTTCCATCTTGAGGTCTCAAAGGGAATCACTAGGATGTATGTTGAACTGATTCTTACAGCAATCTTGATAAGCAATCTTCATAATCCCATTTTATATACAAGAGCATTAAAAACAAATTCCTATATAAACCATCCTATGTTATGCTTTCTACAGTTACATTCTCTTCCAGCTCTACCTGGCAACACCTCCAGCTCTACTTGACACATTTGCTTGTGCCTCAACCAGATGCATGTCAGACGCTAAATTAGCTGGTTCACAGAGACAGAGAGACAGAAAGCAAATCACTTCCTTTTAGATTCAGTTTACAGGACAGATTGTTTCATCCAGTTTGGATTCACAAACCTTCTCCTTCTATGTCTGGGCCAGAGGAATTGCATGAATTACCCAAATCCAGGCTAGAATTCTGTTATTGGCCTCAGAGATGTGGCCATGCCTGTACACTTCCAGGGTTTGAAACAATGTTAACCCCCAAAGGAGTGCTTCCACCCAGTTTTCAGCCTTGCATGTTTTAATTTATCACTAAAACTAGAACTTTTTAAGCCTCTTAGTGGATGGGATTTAACCCAATTGAAAACTACCTATAAGGAATTGCATTGTGAGATCTTGATTCCACATCAAGCAAAACAGAGGGAGGGGAAGACGAGGCTCCTCCATTTTTTTTCTGTGTCATTTTTGAGGAAGTGGTTGCTTTGGGTTGGTTTTTTTTGTTTGGTTTGGTTTGGTTTTGGTTTGTTTGGGTTTTGTATGGGGTTTTGTTTTCTTCATTTTGGTTTTTTTTTGTTTTTGTTTTTGTTTTTGTTTTTTTTTTGTTTTTTTGTTTTGTTTTGTTTTGTTTTGGGGGTTTTGTTGGGTTTTTGTTTTGTTGTGGGATTTTGTTTGTTTGTTTCTAAGGTTTTGTTTGGGGGGGCTATGCCCAGGACCAGGACTCTCAGTTTTGCTCCTGAATTAGACTATGGGTACAACAGACAATTAAATATAGTCTCTAAGTGTTAAAGAATCACATTGATCTGTCATGACAGGTATGCATCTTATCTACACACACACATTAAGTTTTTCTGTGACTTTCCTGCCTAATTTTAGATCATCAGTTTGGACTGGGGCTCAATAGTAGTAAAATATCTTCCATATGACACCAGGCTATTACCACCTGCCAGGAACACTCTGTCAACCCTGGAGCTCTTCCATCTTAACAGTCCAGTATTCTCTGCTTCAGCAAAAGTTAAATAAAGGAAATGCTTGCTAGTCTCAGAGTGAATATAAGGCATTCAGTAGAAAACAACCTAGTAATAAATTTTCTCCTTCTTTGTTTTCAGGAATGATGATGAAACCCTGTACTACTGAAATTTAGGATGACCACTGATTTTAATGAAGGAGGTACTTTCTGGAGCATAACTGATCTAGGGAAAAAGCAGAGAATAAATATAAAGACAAGTATTGCCTAAAACATTAATATTTAGCAGATACTAAGAAGGTTTAGCATGCATCTGGAAAAATATTTATAATACTAATAAAGCAAAAGGTAAGGCATAAGTTGATCTTTTGAAATAATTAAACCCACTGGATCCCTTTCTTTTAGTTTCTTCGATGTTCTTGATTTTAAATACAAATGATATTGTACTAGTCTTATATTTTTCTTTTATTAAGCAGTTCAACCCCCTTTTATGCACATATGCAGACATGTGGTGATAATTTTGAATTGTGGCAGAAGTTCTGTCAAGCTGAGGCTGCTTGTTTAGTGTAGTAAATATTTTCATGGTTCAGTTTTCAATTAACTCCAATCAAGGGAGAGTATAATGACTGAGGAAGTGGCTCTGTCAAAAAAAAAATTGAAGGTTTGGTCTCAAAACCATTTCAGTGAACATCTTCAGACCATGACAAAGAAGCATCCAATAGATGTGTAATAGCTAAAATTTCAACCAGATTCATATATTTTTCTCAAGTTTTTCTAAACCAGGAGGAATCTTGGAAAGACAAAAAAGCAACAAAATCAAATAAGGTTTTCTTTATCTGTTGATATTAGAGCATTGATCTCTAACATGTGGCTCACTGACAACATACTGTTGCAAGAACTCTGCTATATAGCTTCCAGAAATCTTCCAGTGCTTCTGTGCTCCAGGCTGACAGGCTATGTTGCTTGCAGTGTATTTCTTGTGTCCTACTGCTGTCTACACTGCCACAGAGAATTGAAAGCCACAGTTTGTCCTGGTTAAAGAGAAAGGGGTTGGAGTTCTTAGCACTGTTTATTCCATACCACCCACTTCATTGCTGGGGATGTGTTTCAGCAGGAAAAGCTGGGCACTGGCACTGAAAATCAGCCACCTTCTTTTGCTCATGGGAGTGCCGTAGACATTCCCCACCCCAGGGAATTTGGTACTTGGTCCCTTCTGCCCACTGGCTCTCCTCCATCCCATTTCTCTCCGGAGGGTGAATATGGCCTTGTAGTACTGAAAGAGAAAGCCCCAAGGCCCAGGAGAGCCAGCAGGGGTAGCCAGTGTGGGGTCAGCAGCCGGGCAGGGATGGTTTTCACACACACACAGAGCACGGCAGACTTGGAGGCAGCAGCACAGGCAACTGCAGAGAGCTGAGCTCAGTCAACAGCTGCGTGTGCCCTATTTGGATGAACCAACTTTCATGGTCTGGTTGTCCCTTATTTCCAATGTCTTCAGGCTGGAGAGAGGCATAACTTTGACCTGTGGGAGCTCTCCTTGGCAAATCAGCTTTGTTCCTGAATATCAATGGCATGGGCGCAGCAACATTCCCAGTGGTGAATACCCTTTTGTGGGTAAAACCTTCTCTCTCGTACACTTTTGCTATTAATTTGATATTATACTGCTGTTGTTATTTTGCTTTCAGTAAATCTTTATTTCAACTCATATTATGTCATTTAGTGTCCCTTCCTTACCAAAAGGGGTGGAGGAAGGGGAGTAGGGTAGTCGCTTATTTGGAATCTAACTTTCCTGGTGATTCTAGACTCTGCATTCAAGATGTGATTTTGCTTGCTCCTCAATTATATGAAAATCTTAGTTCAGACCCTAATAATTTTTGCACGGGCTAATTAATGTTGATATTCAATGCATGTGCAAATCATGACAGAGACTGTTACAAAAAATAACAGAAGATGGTTTGAGAAATTCAGAATACCAAATTAGTCAAGAGGATCCTAAATTCAAATCAAGTAAATAAAAGATCCCCAGATACTTCCACTTGGTAAAGAACATTTTGGCAAGACGAGTTTTTGAATTAAAACAAAACAAAACAAACAAGCAAACAAAAAACAAAACACTTATTTCTACACATGAAAACAATATTACAGTTAAAGGCTTATTAAAAGGGATAAAAAAAGATTACTACTATCAAATTGGTATTCTTCAAAAAACAATCATTTTTCCTTTCACATCTTTGTTGGAAATCTAGCCTGCTATAAGGCTTTTATATGACAATGATGCTGTTATGTTCTTTTGCATTGTAATGATGCTATGCTGTAATGAATTTTGATGTCATTTCAGCAAAGGAACAGATGCTGCAATTAAGACCTCTAAATGGAATTCAGTCCTTAAAGATTCATGTACCCTGTGTGAAATTTTAATACTCTGTGTAATATTTATGATATCATTGGTTAGAAGAGGATCAATAAAAATATTTGGACTACTGTAGTGGTATAAAGTACAAAATGTTAGAGAAATTGAGACATCCTTTTCTTTTTTCAGACTATAAAGCAAAATGGACCCGATTTGCCTTTGCCCTGAAGTTTGTATGATGAAGAGTGAAACTGCAGCTAAATCAGACTCCTAGAATTTTTCATCAACAATTTTCAGATGTCAGTGACAAGGTAGGAAAAGAAGATAAATGGATGTATTAATTTAAATTATATCCATGAAACATTACAGGTAATGCAGAAAATACTTTTTCTAAAGCAAAGGAATATTCTTGAAATAACTATTCAAATTATGTTGATTTAAATCACTTTTTTTTTTCTGTTTGTTTTTTCAGCAATTGATTAGTACAATGGTATTCTTGAAATACACAACCAAATTATCCAGTATATCCAAAAATATCAAATTTTGGAATGGTTCCAGTTTTTAAAAAGTGAAGGATATTTTGACTGAACATAAATACTGAAGTGCACTGAAACTCATTCACTAGTGTATGGTCTCAAAGGTGACTTCAGAGTTCTTTTTGCTTCCACCTGAGGTGACCCAGCTTTGTATCTCACAAAAGTTGTGTTAATGAACAGTTGTAGGGGTAAAGCTGATTCTAGACTCTATGCTCTTGTCATCTCAAACTGTGCACTTCTAGACTAATTTATAAGACAATTCAGATGGCTTTAGAATGCAATCTTAAATTTTTCTAAATATTTTGTAGGCGATGATTGTAAGCAAATATGACAAATATTGTCCTACACCTATAGGATTTTAAATTATGGAACATAGAGAAACCTTCATTAAATAATGACACAAGAATAAAGATGATTAATTTTTGTATCAACTTTCACCAGTACTAGTAAGATTTCTACTTAGACAATTGCTGCTGTGAGAGAAAAATGTCAATTTATCTTGAGTGAATTAAGGTTTAATTAACCTTTCTTTCCCTCAAGGCCATTGATCTGGAATCAGCAAGTCAGTAATTGAATGCTGTATCTACCACAACCCCCAATTTCTTAAAACATGTGATTCTTTTTCCTGAACTACTAAGGGAGTAAGTCTGTTTTGACTCCTAATAATCTTTTTACTAGAGCTTTCAATCTATAAAAAGGATCCAAATTCATGATGGCTCTAGTATAAAAACATCTGCTTTATTTGATGTACTGTCATCTTAAGACAAGTCTACTTTGTTTTCTACAATGGCATTTATTGCAGTTGAGTAAATTTTGTAATTAAATTAGTACAGATGAAGCACAAATCATAATTTTTGTTAAAGGATAATAATGTATTGAAAGAGAAAAAACTATGTTTATCTCATTTGCACTACTGCATTTGATCCCTGTAAAACCAACCATTTGTAGTAAATACATGTCTATTCAATCTTCAGCAGCTAGGGATCATCACATATCTGCAGACCCTTGTTCAGACTGCTTAAACTGGATTATGGCCACCAATCTCTTACAGATATATAAGATCAAAAGAGATGTAGTACTATTATGTTTTGATGTAGCATGAGACAGTTTTGACTTCTCTAGCGTCATTCATTCATTTAACTAAATAATGCTACTGATGGCAACATATATTATTAGATTTCCTGGTCAATTGATTTCATCAAGCTTGCTTTCTGTTTAATTATTTTAGACATTTTATTTTATTTATCACTGCTGCCTACTCAATACAGATGAATGCAAACTTCTCTATAACTGAGGCTGCCAGGTCAAACTGATTTTATGAGCTTCTGCTGAAGGTACTTCACTGCAAATAAAATCACTTCTATGATTTTTGGTCCATTCATACTAGTTTTTACTAATATTCCCATATAGATCTTGAAATCATCTCACAGTTTTTGAGGACTTTCTGTCTTTATATATGTTTCTTTTAAATATTTCTGGTATCCTTTTTGTCATTTTTACTGAAAAAAAACCCAACTTTAGACTCCTGATAAATGAAATAGATTTTCTTTAGCTCTTTCTAGATCTCTGTTTCTATAGAATCATATAACTTGCAAGCAAGCCTCTATAGGCACATAGTTCACTGATGAACCAACCTCTACATTTCTAAGGGTGTTCCATTCACTTTCACCAATATTGCTTGGTTTCTTCTCTCTAGAAAAAGGATGTTTCTTGAATTAGAGTTTATTTTTAATGACTCAATTTAATGTCCTTCCTGTGATTATGGAAGATCAAAAGTATTTGCCATTTTTCTGCCGCGCGGATCTTTATTCTCCTCTTTTTAGGAGATTTAAGGAATTGCTAGTTTGTTAACTGCTGCTAAAACTAGGCAGAAAGAGAGATTGTGGCTGTATCTGTACTATTAAATATGCTAGCAATGATGTCTGCCCTCAAGGCCAGCAGGAGCAGGAATTTCTCTGCTGGATTACTCAACCTCCCTTCAAAGCAGAGCCTCTAGATAAGAATTGGAAAGTGGGGTCTGGTCTGTGATGAGCCTTGAGCTAAGACTTGGTATTGCTTGGGATCATGCTAGTTGAGAAGGACTAAAGGTAATCTAGGGTTATTCTAACTGTGTAACACTAGACAGACCAGTACCTGGGAATTTTCCTCACACTGTCTGCTTTGCTGTTGTAGATGTCACCTCAGTTGGAGCTGAATGGAGCATCATTTGCCCTTGTCAGACTTTCTCCTCTTGTGCTCTTGATGGCCCCATCATACTTGCTGGGCTGTGATATCAGCCTTTGTGCTGGGGATGGAGATGTTGATATTTTTAGAGATTTTCATTTGGACTCCAACAACAGCAAAACCCTCTCACACCTTCTTGTTTAGGTAACAGCAAAAATGTTTTCTATTCTTTATAGACTTGTAGGAGAATAACTGCATGGTAATTTTTGATTAATTTTTCAATATGACAGATTGGTAAGTGAAGAGATTCTCAAAGTAAGACTGAGATTTTTACAGCCTGTAAAATGATTCTAGGTATATTGAATAAATTCCTCCCATTTTCATTTAATTTCTTTATGAGATAGGAGTTATCAAGTTCTATTTTAAACCACTAAGAGTGACTGAATGTATAAAGTGATTTTTTTAATCTATATTCTAATATTTCTTTTTATTGAATAGTTCAGAAAGATGTGTGTGCAAAGGTAAGAATTTTCAAACCACTATACGGATAAGAAGCAGCAATGATCTTTGTATGGAAGGTATACTAGTTAAAAGTATGAGTATCATAAGTCAATTGAAAATTGCATGAGAAATCCAAGATGTTATTCTCAACAGATCAGAGCACAGAAGTCATGAATAATTGCTCCAAGAGTACTGAAACTCCAGGAAAGAACCTAGTATTAGTACCAAAACCTAATATTAGGGGGAAAAAAATTTACTGGAATAAAGCATCAAAACAAAGATACCCGAAGCCCAGAAGTAGGACAGTGAGATGTCAGTCTGACTTCTCAAATTGTGTGATTGAAAGAAGACAGCTCTGCTCCCTGAAGACAGAAGTTTTAACTTCTGGTTTTTCATTCAAAACATTTTTAACATGCACACTAATGTTACAGTTCTGTAGTAGACATTAGATTAAATTTAATCTTCCAACCTAACTATTTTCCTTACATAGATACACGGTGCCAATTTCAACAGTTAGTTTTTCTGCAAACCTTAAAACTTACATTATTTGGCTCAATTTTATTTTATTTTATCCCAAGGTATTTTCCCAATGTGCTTCAAAAGGAACCTGCACAAGCTGTATTTGCATTCTAATCTTAAGACAGACCTGTTTCCAGTTCAAACATTTCTCTACATTACTTTTACTACCCACAGTATGAACGTGGCATTTCAAGATTAAGGAATTTCAGTGGCATATGAATCAGTCTGCTTTATTCCAACCATTATAGGTGGAATAGTGAAGTGTGATGTACCAAATTCACTTTCTGTCATGCATACACAAACTCATAAAACTGAAGTATTTTCAGTAGTTTGGATTTATAAGTTCCAGACATCTCTGAATCACTCTTATTGGCTGGCTGCTGGCAAGTAATTAATTCCAAAATGTAAGCTGTTTTTCAAAGTTCATGTAACTTTTGCCCTGGTCTTTATTTCATATTGACAAACTCTGATGCTCTATTGGACATCTTACAGCTCATCAGCAACGAATGTTTAGCATTTGATACACAAAAGGTTATAGATGACACTCCTCTTTGTAGGAAAGTATCTGCATGAAAATGCATACTTGTCAGTTTTAGGTTCAGTCTGTTCTCAGTGAAGGTAATTGCTTTAGCCATTGGCCTTCTTCTATTTCTGCCAGGGCCAGCTGATGATCTGGCAGAACACTGTGATCCATGGTGCTGAAGAGTCCTCATAAATCCAATAACTTTGGCTTGAAAGTTTGCTATCTGTACACAGGCAAAAGATAATGAATAGTAATAAATGTTCATCAAGGAAAACTTGCATAAGGAGTTCGATTTGTATATATGTCAAAATAACAACTTTTCTGTATAGAAAATTCCATCTTCCTCAATGCCAGTTTCTGGTCTCAAACTGCATGCATATTCACAGATACTGTGTTGCTAGTGCAACACTTCTCATCTAGCAGGTGGTTGACTAATGAAAAGACATTTACAGCAGATGCAAGCAGTCATTTACAGATGCAGACTGTAATCCTGGAAAAAATCTTTAAAAATAGATTCAGCTTCCTACTTTGCATCACCACATGTGTTACATGTAGGAGTTTTTTTTGCTGTCATAAGTGTGAGTTGTGGGTGGCCTTGGAATTTTGGCATGGGGGTGTGTGGACATCATGAGGCTGTTTCAGTAGATCATTACAGAGACAGCCTTTAGCTAGACTCCAGCTTCATATTTCATTTATCTCATTTCATTGGTTGCAATGGGTTTAATCATTAAATTTCAAAGAAAGGTGGTTCTGCTCGTTAACTTTCTGAGAAAACTGAAGAAAATGAACTCACTAGAAACTTACTTGAAACTTTTATTTCTTCTACTATGTTTCTCTGTAAGGCAGCTGAGAGCTCCAAATTATTGCTTCTTACAAACCATTCCAATAAGAGAATTAATCAAAAGCAAAAAGAATAGTGTTCAGCACTATCTTATCTCTCAAAAATGAAAACAAAATAAAGTAAACCTAGACCCATTTTAAAACATACTTAAGGTATTTAAACATAATAAACCTCTTAGACTTGCTGCTAATATGTATGTGTCCAATAAGATGTGCCTGGAAAATTTCTGTATTATTTGAAAATTTTGGGTTAAAGCTGTACTATTTTGGAGTTCATATTAAGTTACATTTATTTGGTG
>WEZZ01021236.1:15442-29974 GCA_013400585.1 Chloropsis cyanopogon
TATAAAAATATATAAAATTTAATTTATCTAATCACATAAATTTGAAGACATGGCTTTTTCAGCAGTGATTCTATTCCTTTAGATGTTAGTTCTGATTAATTAGTAAAGGCTTACTTCCTTCCTGTGATTTTCCAAATCGACATGCTTTAGCAAAATAAAAATGTCAGAATGCCAAAAGCACAACAGACACCAAGAACCCAAGATAAAACAAATGGGAACAGCTTCAAGAGAAGTCTTTCAATTGGGTTTAAGAATAAGGGCTATTTTTTAGGAGTAGTCTGGAATATAGGACAGGATGCTACAGAAAAGGAAGATATAGGAGTGAAAGCCTGAAAAACAGATAGCTATTTATTAAGGATAAGGCAGAGTAAGATAAGTGATGCAAGACTTTGAGGCATTTGGTGATTTATAGAAGTTTAAAGTAGGAAATGTGATTTAATACCATCGGAGTACAAGGTTGACACTGTTTTACTGTACTTGAAATGAAACAAAGGAGTTACAGAGAAGGAAGAACATTATTTAATTTCTAGTTTGGATGTATTCATGTGTGCATGCACAATAGTCTCTGAAGAACCAATATTGATACTGGAATTACAGGTGAGATGGTGAGATCCATGAAGTGATTTACTAGTAGAAAAAGACTGTATTCTGACTAGAATGTTTTTCACAACATTGAAGCACTTGTAAGAGTGAGTTGTTGCACATTCTGTGTTACATAAATGGACAGAAAAAGCCCGAACAAATAAAACAATAAATAAAACAGGAAAGGCTTAGAGACCAGATAATTGAAAGTTATTGCATTCTCTGGAAAAAGCAAAGATTCCTTCTAAAAAGTCAGAATTTCTCTTCTTTGGAACCATTCCTTATTGGTAGCAGACCCACCTGAAAGATTTCTTCTTAACTTCTAAAAGATGGTGTGCCAGAGGAAAGATGTTTCTGAAATTAGTCGAAGTTCAAAACAAGTTATACTGTCTTGTACCTGGGAAGGGCTTACAGCCTGCTCTAAAAAATACCTGCTAAGACTCAGATGTGAAGTGATAATATGTCAAGCTCCTAAAACTCAATTTTGGCTTATAAATGTCACTAAAAGAAAATATCTATGCTGATTTGGTTAAAAAAATCCACTACTTTCTAATTTAACATCTTCTCTTTCTGCATTTTCCTTTGTAAACATTTTATTTCAATTATTCACCAAGAAGAGATCAGCTCTTAATTTTGTAGGCAATGAATGTTAACACTTTGGAAGGGAAGATTTGAAAATCTCTACAGATCTTATCAGAAAAGATAAAAAAATTATTTGAGACTGTATTTCTTTAATGATGTATGTTGGACAACGTCATACAACACTGCATTTGAGGTTGGGTTTGGTTTTGGATAGGAAACTCACTGGCAGGAACAGTCATTTCTCTGAAATAACTTAGTGTGGTCATAGTACTTCCTCATATCCATTTTTCCCATTCTCATTTCTAATGATCTCATCTGAATGTAGTTTTTTCTCTAACCACTTTTCTGCTGTGCAGGAATTTAAAAGTGTATCGGTATCTTCTCTTTTGATGTTAAACTGTTAAACTGAGCTTTACAGAGTAATGTGAAGAGGTTATGGATAGCAGGCTTAGTATTCCTCAAACTTTTTTATTTTAAGCCCCGCATACATACATTGTGGATAAGTATAATTTTATCTTCAGCTGAGAAAACTGCACTAAGCACAATAGCATTGAAAAGTTCTCTTTAATGATAACACAGAACAAAGTTACAAACCATGCATTCATTCCCATCACTCTTCAAGCTTTCAAATTAAATATATATACACACACACACACACACACACACACACACACACATATATATATAGTAAAGAACTGTGGAAAATAAGCTAAGATCAATATATTCACTTAGGGAGTAAATAGACAAAATTTTTTACAGGTGTGTGGTCTAACCCTGGCCAGCAGACACAGACCCACACAGATCCTAGCTCACCCCTCCCCAGTGGGAGAATGGAGAGAATCAGAAGGGTAAAAGTGAGAAAACTTATGGATTGAGATAAAGACAGTTTAATAGAAAGAGTGAAAGCCATGCACACATGCAAAGCAAAACAAGGAACTCATTCACCATGCGCAGGCAGGAGTTCAGCCACCTCCAGGAAAGCAGGATTCCATGTAACAGTGTGAAGACAAACACCATCACTCGGAAAGTCCCCCCCACTTCCTGCTACTTTCCCCCTGCACAGCTTTCACTGCTCAGCATGGCACCATAAGGGTGTGGGATATTTGGTCACTGTTCCAGCTGTGGCTCCTCAGCCCCCGGGGTGATGGGATACTGTGAAAAGCAGGAATGGCCTTGATGCCTGATAGCTAATACATTGCTGTGTTATTAATATAGGTTTGGTCACAAATCCAAAACACAGCACCTTATAAAGTACTATGAAGAAAATTGATTCTATCCCAGCCCAACACAGCACAACAGATAACTTATTTAATTCTGTGCAGGAGAGAGCTATTAGAAGAAGAGATGCAGCTCTAGTCCGGCCCCTCAGTAGCATCAGTCTTACTGACATCCTTAGCCAAGCTGGATAAAGGGCATCAGAAGCACACCTTCTCACACTTCAGATGTGAGACACAATTCTTTGACCTTGGCTTGCAGAGAACTGAAAATTCCAGCGTACACACATAGTTCATCCATGAAGAGAGAAAGGAAAAGCAAACATGATGTGACAAACTATGCCATGTTACTTAAGGTTATTGTTGACCCCGTGATGATAACCATGATACAGGAACCTTAGTAGAAGCTAAAAGCATAATAAGCTTTCCTTTCAAGCAGCTAATAAAAGAGAATAATCTATTATTTTTTTTTATAATTTTTCTCTTATATTGTTTCATCCGACAACATATGGCCTTAGATGATTCACATAATTTTAAAATACAGAAAAGGCCACTCTTGTTTTCACTCTTTGACTGCCCTCTCTTAAAAAATACACTCCTGTTCAGTGTGGATTTGGTTCATGTAAAAAAGGCATTGTCTTTTATTATAAGGCATCATACTGTGTGTTTAACTAAGCTGTACAAAGCAAAAAGGATGTATTTTGTTAGCCAATGTATGCTATTGCACATATGCTGCAAAACCACTTCTATACAAAGGACATCAATGTCAATGTAAAGAATAAAATAATTCCAATACAGTTAAGTCTTCAGTAGTTTATTGGTTTTTTGTTTGTTTGTTTTTTTTGTTTTTTTGTTTTTTTTTTTTTACTGAGCCTCATAATTAAAGAATAAGAGCTTGGTAGTTGAAATTATTTTAGTGGAGGAATTATATTTGATATTAAATGTGCTAAAAAAATAATTTAATTGCTTTTTGCACAGGAAAGGGTACTCAGACCAAACAAGCCAACAATTTTCATTCTACATACTGTATGGCTCAGCTAAATTCTCTATGCATAAAAGAAAAATACCAGATCTGACCATTTTTACAAAACCAGTCTCCAGCCTCTGAGTACTTTTTCATTCTTCATTGCCTCAGAAAAGTATGAAAAAAGGAGCAGAAAGCCATTAGCTGTTTCTTCAGTTCTTAAACTGCTTGGCAGAAAACTGGGTTTTTTTGTTTATACAGGTTAAGAGAAGGAAGAGAGCAGATATCTGTGTTCTATATTCCCTGAATTCAACAATATGATCCATGAATGACTTTTTAGACCAGTATTTACTGAAGCTGGAGATGGTGTCTTTGGCTTAGGAATGGGGGTCCTTGCCCACATATGAATGCATGGTAATACCACAGTATGTAATATCCCCTTCCTCCTTTCTTCTCCTTACTCTCACTGATTGTGAAGGTAAACTTGAGAATAGGAATAGATAAAGTAAGGGTTATGACCAGGGCTTTGTTTCTCTCTGCTCCCAAAGTCTGTTGAAAGTATTAAGGCAGCTAAAGTTGTGTCAGCTGTCTCAAATGATCAGTTTCTGGATATTTGCTGCCCTTGTAAAAGGCAGAGCTTCATGAGTCATGGGGTTACAGGAAGATGGCCTTTAATATATTTTTAGCATTGCTTATTGCTGTGGAAGAAATTTAAAAATTTAAAATCATTATAACAATAAAAGTGGAATAAAAGGAAACAAAATGCATTAAAATACTCAGGAGGAAATTCAAACCTATTCAAAATCCAATTTTTGAGATGTTAATTTTTGCAATGTATATTCAGTGAAATCTTGTTAAAGCAACATGAGGGATTCCTTGTGGATAACATGACAGCACTGAGATTATGCCCAGACCAAAAACGAGCTAGTAGTTGGCTTCAGATAGATGGGTGAAACTGAAATTTTCCGTGCCAGGAACAGCCAGAGAAGATAATAGGAAGGCAAAGGATATGGTGAGGAAAAATACTGCTAATATACCTCAGAAAAGATAACCAAGGCACAGAGCACCTTCAAGACAGATGTTCTGAATTATGGACAAAACAAACAAATCTGCTATTTGCTTCTTACCACACTCAGGAAAATAATGAGACCTACTTCCATTAACTAAAAACAAAAGAGGTTATTTCAGTGTCAGTTTCTATTCTTTGTGAAAGTGTACACAAACCTGAAGAAAGACTCACTAAATACTCAGATCACAGTAGAAAAGAATCACAAATAATATAAGGAATATAAGGAAAATTAACATGCTAATGATTGAAAGTTTTCTGTGATAAAAGTGATAAAGATTCATATTTCATGCAAGAATAGGTAATCAGAGAAAATATTTTTCTTTAACCTTTTAATATGAGAATGGCCATTCTCAAGATTGACAATTACTAATTGGTAGTATGCTAAATATACTATTCATTCAAATAATTGTTATTTACAGTTTTAAATATTGACTTAATTACTGGATTTGAACAAACTGTATACAATCTAAGAAGTCATTTACAGGATATCTTTCAATGCAAAGAAAAAATCAAAGGAAAAAGGCATTCTTGGTAAATATTGAACTTTTTAAAACAAACAGTCAAAAAAAAAGAGAAAGATCACAGTCTGAAAAAGCAGCATGCTTCCACACATGATGCCATGAGATATTGCCTCACACAACCTTAATAAAATATGCTATATGACCATACTTCAGTCCTGTATGTAAACTACTGGTTTAGCTGATTATCAAAATCAGCTCCCAAACACACTACAAAATTTAACTAAAAGTACATTCATGTTGTCCTACTTTCTGCTTTGTATTTCTGTTATATTTCAATAAAATATTAGTATATGTTGAATTTGCATCACCAAGTTTGGTAGCAGGGGGTCTACAGGGGTGGTTACTGTAAGAAGCTTCCAGAAGTTTCCCCCACTGTCTGACAGAGGTGATGTGAGCTGGTTCCAAGGCAGCCAAGGCAGAGCCCATCAGTGACAGGGCTAGCACCTCTGGGATGTTATTTAAAAAGGGTGAAAAAGCCCCACAGCAATAGCAGCCAGAGAGAAGAGGGAGAATATCTGAGAGAAACAGCCCTGCAGACACCAAGCTCAGGGAAGAAGGAAGGACAGGTGTTCTGTGTGCTGGAGCAGAGATTCCCCTGCTGCACCCCATGGTGCAGACCCTGTGAGCCAGGCTGCGCCCCTGCAGCCTGTGGAAGTCCATGGTGGAACAGCAGATATCCACTGGCAGCCCATAGAAGACCCCATGCCAGAACAGATTGATACCTAAAGGAGGTGATGGTCCTGGCAGGACCTGTGTCCCCATGGAGAAAGCAGCCCCTTCTGGAGAAGGTTTACTGGCAGGACTCGTGATCCCATGGGGGATCCATGCTGGAGCAGTCTGTTCCTGAAGGAATGTGCCCCATGGAAGGGAGCAGGGGAAGTCTGTGGGGAATCTTTCCTCTGGGGAGGAAGGAGTGGCAGAAACACGTGATGAATTGATCACAACCCCCATTCCTGGTCCCCCTGTATTGCTGGTGAAAGGAGAGGTAGAGAAAATAAGGAATGAATTTGAGCCCAGGAAGAAGGGAGGAGTGGAGGGATGGTGTTTTAAAGGTTGGATTCATTTCTTATTACCCTATTCTGATTTCATTGGCATTAAATTTTAATAGTATCTCCAAGTCAAGTCCATTTTGCCCCTGATGATAATCAGTGAGTGACCTACCCCTGTCCTTATCTCAACCTACAAGACTTTCCTTTTATTTTCTCTCTCCTATCCTGATGAGGAGAGGAATAATAGAGTGACTTTGGTGGGCACATGTCATCCAGGCACAGTCAACTCACTAAATTGTGAAATTTAGATTATTTCATAAAAAGGAACATTCAGAACTGGTCCATCAAAGTCTTTAATTTTAATTACTTTCAGCATTTTATCATAATATTTACCAGTGATGTTTTCCAAAAAGAAATGTGGGCACAGCTGTGACTAAATGCTTCATTGCAAATGATTTTGGATCCATCATATTTTTTTATAGATAAAGATGAATTCAATGCATCAAAACAGGAATAAGCAGTTTGTTGCTGCAATACTGATGTGCACAGTGACATAATATTCACTGCCTATATCACTGGCCCTGCCTATGAGTCATCAAAAAATTCTCAAATTCCCTATTGCATACTAAACTCCTCAGCCACACTGTGCTTTGTCTCTCACCTAATATTTGGTGCTTCTGAATAATGCATGTGAACATCAGTAAACACAAAACCCAGGGACTGTGGTAAAAATTGAGTTATTTTTTTTCTAAAATCAAAATTAGTTTTTATGTGGGTTTTATTTAATTCCAAATATACCTTTATTCACAGTTATTTTTAGCTGTATTTAGGGTAGAATAGATCCTATTTTTCAGATGAAATTGTTGTAATTACTGGTGAAAAGACTGTAAATCTGTCACAGATGTGATACACATTTTATATGCTTTATCTTCTTTGCCAAAAATGCACTCTGCTGATGCATTTAACATGCACTTTTACCTTTTAATTATACAATTATAAGCTAAAAATATAAGTGCTCAACTTTAGGATGTATTTTAGTATTCACAAAACAAAAGGATGAGATGCTATGGAGAAGTAATGAAGAAAGTGCTACAATGACACTAAGCAAAACAAAAAGTCTCTAAGTGTAGTTACTATAAAACATTTTATTGGTGGGTCCAGTAAGAACACTAATGTTCAGTCCATACTGAACATTTGCTATTATTAAACTAATTTTTAATTTGTATTCAAGTAATTTGATTGTTTCAGCAAAATCTTTCCATAGACTTTTAATCAAAAATAAAAATAGGCAGGCATTTGAGTTGTTGTTTTGCCTCATAGTAATCAACTCTTCAATAATCTGTCACTTGACTAAATAACCTTTCTCATTTCTTCCTACATACTTCTTGAGAAATTTGAAAGAAAGGGAAGAATGATCAGCTAGTTTTTAATGAAGATAGGTAAGAAGGCATAAATTTCAGTGTAAAAGACATGTTTAATTTCCCCAGCACCTGGTGGAGCTCAATGTGCCTTTCAAGGCCACAGCACAGAGAGCAGGTTGTAGTTGGTATGGTAACTTATGAGTTCTGATGACAAATTCTGTTGTTTCACTAAAGAGATGCTTACTAACGGAGGAGCTACTGAGTACACTGAACAGGCTGAATAGATGTGCTGGAGGTGGAAACAAACCACTTTTGACCAGTAGACAAAGGGAAGGCAGTAAACATGGGTGTTTGGGATTTTAGAAAAGCTTTTGATACTATCTGTCTCTCACAGCATTTTTATGAATGAAATGTCCAGCATGCAGCTAAACATGCACACAACATGATGGGTGAACAACTTGCTGAAGGACCAGGCTCAAAGACTTAACAGTAAATGAGGCAACACCTCTCTGGTGGCCAGTCACTAGAATGGAAAAATTCTAAATTCTGGCTGATAAACCTGCTTTATCTCAAGACATGAGGTCTTTAAATATTAACTGAAAAAAGAGACTATGGCATAGAATTTGCATTGTGCAGTGCTTGTAAGTAATTTTTCCACCTTTTATGGCAGAAGAACCTGCACAACTTAAATTCCACATTGGACATCTGATTGTCCATTTGATGACACTCACATTTGACAGAGGATTGCAGTGTCCCATTGGAAAACTTAAATGCACACACACTTTGCTTGCTTTCTTATGTAGGCACCCTAAGGACAAACAATTAATTAATAGAGAGCTTGTTCAAAGGAAGTGCTTTTAAAGTGCTTCTTGCTATTGTAATTTTTTATAGATTATCAATTTGAACTTTTTGAACCTATAGTTGCACAGTAACTTTCCTTCCTCTTCTCCCCTGTCACCAGAAAGTAGCATAGCTTTCATGAGGTAAAATGTTCAAATTGTTCCTAAAAGATAAATAAATCAAAATAAAATAAAGCATCCTTTTAGGTAGACCTTTTGGGGAAATATTTTCTGGCTGCCCTGTTTCTTTATCACCTAGGGGAAAACCTAGTTTCTAAAGCTAGTGATGGACTGCTCACTATGAGAATTTTTAAAGTATAAAAAAAAAGAAAAAAAAAAGAACCATGACACTGAAGTAGATAGACGATCTGAAACCTCTCTGCGATTAACTGGATACAGAAGAAAATGAAATAGCAACCTAAGAACACTATTTTTTCAAAGTGATTTATATGGTATATTAAACAGCAGGAAAATCCTTTCTAGAAAAATCCTTTGGAGAAAGAATGTGTACTCATATTAGTGTTTGGTACACTGCTGCAGCACATAAATATCCAAGGTAGCAAATACAGGACTAGGATTGCAGTTTATGAAATTATGCCATAAAATAACTGTTTCCTTTTATTCCCAATATGTAGTTGTTTTTATTTTTTTTTAAATAAATAAATATTGCAGAATCTCATTCTCTCACCAGATTAAGACCCTGTACTTTTAGGATACTCACAGAATACCTTTTCAGGTGCAATCAATCAGATGCTGTATCTGATAATATTCATGTCCTTTTCTCCTGTCATCAGTCTTTACTGTTTGTAAGCGAGTGCTACAGTGGCATCTTCTGGCATACAGAAGAATTAATTGCCTTCTTGCTGTGAAAGAACACTGCTATTTTAAAAGGTAAGTTAAGAAACAAGACTAAAGAACTGAAATAAAAAGCACCTGCTGTTCTTCAATTATTCTGTTTAGAGCAATTGAAATAGTAATGAATGGTGAGAAATTAAAATCAACTTCTTTGCTAAGTGGCCATTTGGACACAAGAGTTTATGTGTGAGTCAACTGCTTCTAAGGCTATTAGTATCCTACATAATGACTTATAATTATGTCAGTTCACATAAAATGACAAATGGTAGTTAATTAGAAAAAGGAAGGAGCAATAAAAAAGGAAGAAAAAAGGCAAGAGGTAGCACTAACTAGAAGAGAAATAAAATCTGATTGTTCTCTTTTTGAATCCATATCTAAACACTTTCTTTTACATTTTATGACTTACATTTCTTAGAAATTGCTACACAGTAAAATAAGTTAATGTTTATGGATTTGGGGATGATAAGAGATGTTAATGAACTGAATATTACATTTGAAATTTTACTAGGAAACCACTTTATAACTTCATAAAAATGTTACTGAGCTCACAGCTTTTAATCACAATCTCCTTAATTATATATTTTTCTTTTCTATGATGTATTCCATGTCATTATGCATCACATGTCTTGCTACGTGCATTCAAATAAGAAGTGAATCTTGAGAAGCAGAAGCAGCAACTTCCTCAGTCTACTTGTAAGAGCCTGAAAGGTCACACAGGTTCTGAACACAGGTTGTGAGAAGTTACATTTTTATTACTACCTATTGAAATTTTCCCTTTTTTGCAGAAGTCATTATCACCGATACCAATCACAGGGCCATTTTTCACAACATAAAGCTGTTGGGATTTTGGTATTTAGTGAGTGTCTCAAAGGATCTAATCCTGAACCTATCAAAATACTTGGTGCAGGAACTGGAGCAGCTGAAGTCCTGAGTGTACATAAGTAGATCTACAAGCAAACACTTGGTAACTTAGTGCAGAGAGAGCTGTAGGGAAAGGAGCAGATCTTTCCCTGGACAGGCCAAACCACTCAGTGTGTGAGCAGCAGTGGATTCTCAGCTGAGTCCACAGGACTGGCCAGAGAGTTGGCTCATGACCATAATGAGTGATAAAGCTCAGCCTTTAACCTTGGCCCTACTTCCAAAAGTGATTCCCTCTTGGTAAAAACAGGACTCCCCTGTGTTATCTGACACACCAGTTCCCAGTGAGCAATTGCACTGGGATTATGTGCCCCAGTGCTGGCAGTGGGGGCCGTAGGGGTGGCATCTGTGAGGAGAGACTGGGACGCCTCATGCGTGACACGGGCATTTTCAGTGGGATTCAGCAGATCCACCACAGGGCATGGCTCAGCCCCACCAGTCAGGACAGTGGTGCCTCTGGGAAAATGTATTTTTAAAAGTGCAAAATTCTGCTTATCACTGAGAAGGAGGAGGTGAGTGTGGTGGAAGTGAGAGAAACTGAGAGAAACAACCTTCTGAACAGCAAGGTGAGAGAAGGAGGAGAGGGAAGAGGTGTTCCAGGCACCACAGCAGAGACTCCCCTGCAGCACCTAGAGAGGAGCTGATTACCACACTGCAGCCTGAGGAGGACTTCATGTTGGAGCAGGTGGATGTACCCTGAAGGAAGCTGAAGCTTTTGGAGAGGACTCATGCTGGTGCAGGGAAGAAAATGTGAGGAGTAAAGGCAGCAGAAAGGAACTGTTATCAACTGGCTGCAATCAATCCTTTCTCCTGGTCACACCTGCAACACTTGGTGTCAGAAGGAGGCAAAGGAGATGGGAATTAAGCAGTAACACAGATTGAATAGAAGTGGGTGGTGGGGGTGAAGCTGTTTGGTTTTTACCATCTGACTCTATTTTAATTGGCAAGAAATTAACTTTCTTCAAGTTGAGTCTTTTCATTTTTGTGATGTTAATTGGTAAGTGATCTTTCTGATTTTATCTTGACACAAGAAAGCTTTTGTCTTATCACACTTTTTAAAAAATTATTTGTTGAGGACAGGGAGTTAGAACAGCTGAGTGGCTATCTGGCAATCAATCAAATCAACCCTGCACATCTATATTAATATATAGCAGAAGCACATTCCGTTTGCCTTGAAGTTTTGGTCTGTATTAAACAGCATCATTTGTGGTTCAACTATAGTGGCTAGAAGAGATACAGCTCCAGAGGATGGACAAGGTGGGCAGCAGACACCACCATTTCAGCTAGATTAATTTGCAAATGATAGTCCATACTCTTAGTTTGCCTGTATTGAGGTGTGTCTAGGTGTCTTATGTGTCTAAGTCTTGGAACTACCAGAGATAAGCAAATTGTAACCTGGAAACAAACCTACTCAAGTTCCTTATTATCTTCATTTAAATATATGAGTAGGCATTTTCAGTTATTGAAAACAAAATCCCTGATGTGCGTTTGTAATTAGCAAACCTTTAGCAAACAATAAATGTTTTAATAAATCTCAAGGTCTTCTGCAAGTCACAATATATGTTCAATATTTTTCTAAATAACTAGTTTTTGCTGGACAATTTTATTAGGAAATAACTAATAGTTCCTTCCTTTTTTTTCTTTTTTTTTTCTTTTTTTTTTTTTTTTTTTTTGCTAAAGACTGTGTTTATATATCTGTAAGGCAACAAGACAATATGTAGTAAATTATTATATTGCAGCTATTTAGCTCTTCTGTAGCTGCTTCCTTTTAGAACAACTCCCACATTCTGGTTTTGCTCCCTGACATTTCAGAAATAGGTTTTTTCTTTAGCAGCTAGCTGTCTCCACTCTAGCAGCTGACATATTTTCCAAATGTCACTGTTACAATCCATAAGATTCTCTTAAGAATATTTTACTTTCTACATCACTATCAGCTGTGCAAGTGCCATAAACTGTGTTTCTCATGTCCCAAAGCTGGTCATAGGATCCATTCTCTGGCCTCAGAGATGCAGACTTACACTTATGAGCATTTCTATTTTACACTATTGGGAAAAAACCAAAAAACTGTGAAAGAGACATGGTAAAGGTAGAGTAAAAGCACATTTCTGCATTGCTCTCAAACATCCTTCTCTATTCAAACTTGTTCTCATTCAGACATCTCAATCAAACATTTTCCTCAAAAAAAACCCTTTCTTTGGTAGTTTCTTATTCTTAGACATTTTATTTCATCCTATCCCTGTTCTCAAGGCTACGTTTTTGCTTCTCCAGGCTGGGTCTCAGAGACATTTTGGCCCTGAAATAAAATGACATGGTTTGACCTATGTCCATAATCCTTGGCGCATTAGTGATAATAAAATAAAAACAAGGGTTTCATGTCCTTTCTAGAAATCTGACCTATCTTTCCATATGGTCTCTCCATGTTTATAACAAGCCCAAGTCATATGCCTGTATGACAAATGTAGCAGCTACTCAGAAGGCCCTAAATTCAGCTTGTGCTGTAAAAGCATTTACCAGGGGATGACTGCAGGCAGCATGAACTTGAGAAAGGGAGAAAAGATTCATGTTTCAGAGATGTAATGGGCTTGACATAAAAAATGCTAGTGACTACATGGTTCCACAAAGGATGCTTTGATGAAGTCTGTGTCTATTGAGCTGTGGTGTAACCCTCTCTTTCTGCATTGGGAATATCACAATGAAGCAGGACATTTTCCCTTCCTTAAGCACATCTACTGGCCTTGAGAAATGTCTGCTTAATGGGGCTCTAAGTAAGGAAAATACCTAGACTTAAGCATGTCTAACCTCACTGCTACTGGCCAATATGTGGGAAAGTTGCTCTAGTTAGCCAGCTTGTGAAAACCCAACAACTGGGTTTAACTGAATTTATGTCCAGTTTAATTTATCTGAATGTAGGTATCAAGAGTATGAGGTTTAATAAATGTGAGCTAGGTTCTGCTATAGACACTGAAACAGAGTTCATGCAATCAAAATAAACCAGTGACGACATACAGAAACAGACTCCTGAATGATCTGCTAAAATGACAGCATGTCTAAGCAACATTGTCCCACCCCTCCAATTAGGTGTCTGCTCTAGTTTTTGCCTGAAAAAGCTTTTCCACACAGCCTTGCAAAAACCTTTTCCATGCATTCAATTCCAGAAACTTAAAAACAGTACTAGTGTCTATTATCAGACTAATTTTGTAGAAATGAGACATCACAGTCCTAAAGCAGGTTGGAATTATGCCTAACCACTTCCCTTTAAAATAGCAAAAGAAAAAGAAAAGTCCACTTGCTGCCTTCCAGATACATTATTTTATGTTTATTTTACATATTGTTTCTTGGGGGAAAAAATAAAAAGACAGTGCTAAATTTCTGTAACAAACAAAAATTAATTGATTCCCTTTTATTTAAAAGTTAGGAAATGGTTTGAGCATGAATTACTGAGAAGCAGATTAGTCAAGGCATTGGAGTTATAATCATTAATAGCGGAAGACACAAATATGAAACTAATCTAATTTAAGTCTCTGCACAGGTTGCAAAGGGAGCTCTCAGGAGATCACACACACTTTGATTTTCTAAAAGAATATAATAAAGACTGGAGATGCATGACAGGCCGAAGAGCTACCTTTGACTATAAATCACCTTTGAGTAAATCAAAGTGTAACATTTATCATGGTTACAGTTTGTTTAAGAAATAGAAAGATAACAGTCTGATATGATTCACCACTTTGGGAAAGGACAGAATCTTTCATAAGTAGATTTTAAAAGTGTTTTACAATTCCTTTTTGATTTAGTGAAATAATTCCTTATTCATGTAATGGCTATGAAAGTTTTGGGTTGTTGTAGTTCTACATTTATTTTTGAGTTCAAAATCTAAAAGGAGAAACAGGTCAAAAAGATATGAATACAGTTTGATAACAAAACACACCATGGGATTTACAGACATACCCAATTCGTATTTCACCAGTAGCCATTTTCTCCATCACAGATGATGGAGAATAGGAATGATTTTTTCTCCTAGCAAACTAGGGCTTTGAGACAACATGAATTCTGTTTTACAGGTCTTATTAGCTGTATTTGCAAGTACCCCCCTTTTTTTTTATTGCAAGAAGTTATTAGTGATTCTGACAATAAGACTGTAAAGTACATTGAAAGATATTTAACCCTTATCTAAAAATAAAAATCAATATTGAATCAGAACCAGAGTGAATGCAAAAGAACCTAACTTCGGGAAGGCATTTTCTAACTAACTTTAGGTATCTGTACTTAAGCTACAGAAGCTTCTCCTTTTACAATCAGTTGAGAGAAATAAGGATTGTAGGGCACAATTCTCATCTTAACGGACATGCTTAAAATAGGCCTAATGAGCTGTGCCCTCATGTGCTTACTTATTTTCAGTGATTCAGTTTATTTCTTTATTTTAGTTTATTTCTTTACGGTGACTATAAAAGAAGTCTAAATTTTTTATCTCATGAAGAAAAATCCTGTCTCTATATCTACCATTATTAAAGTAGGATTGCATTCTAAGGGAAAAAAAGAAACACACAGTAGGCTATAGCTGTCTTCCAATTTTTACTGTAAACTTGAAGTAGCCAATCTGATCATTTAAAGGAATTGTTACTAGAATATGATAATGGTTTC